>JBDJHY010268377.1:0-10394 GCA_039654485.1 Withania somnifera
TCTGCATATACCAATACATATTGATATGACGGTATTTTATGTCATATTATGCACTTAAAACCCCAAAAATAGAGCATTCTCTTGAGTAATAACAATGTGTTTTAATGCTTTTATTGAGTGTTTACAAGGTTAAGGCAATATGTGGAAGTATGCAACAATAGTATAGAAGAAGGGAAATTTTTACTTAACAAGGAAATGATTCGCCTGACCTGAAATGAAACATCTAAACCAATAAACCAACAAGAATCACATTACTAACCATCTGAGGTCAGACGGTTCGCCTGATAGAAACCGCCTAGCTGAGAGTACACTGGATAGGTAGCAAGAATTAGGTGGCCCAGAAGATGTCTCATCTGCTGGGAGATGGTTCACCAAATGAGTGTCGTTCGATGGAAAACACACTGGATAAAGGAGGTGACAGACAAAAGACCAGACGGTCCATCTGTTACTAGGCGGTCCGCCTGAAGTGTCGCCCAAACTGACGAAGGCCCAACCCAAGTTTCTATTTTTGTACTTACACCCATACTTTATAAATAACACCATTAGCATAGTTTTTTGGGACGTACACCAGCACTTACAATTACAAGAATAAGAACTATTTGCATATATTTTTAGATATTCTTGTAATTCTAGGGTTTGATACCCTCATTCTTGCAAGAACACAAGAGTTGAATTCTTTTGATCATTATTCTACAATCAATTACTTCTATGGTATATTACTCATTACATTATAGTTTCACTATTGTAGTATGAGATTAGTTATTAGCTAAACCCCAACCCTAGGGTTGTGGGACTTATGGGTTAAACTGTAATCTACATCTGTTGTTGCATCAATTCTATCGTAAGAACATAATCTCTATGTAATAAACAACTTTTAGTGGTTACAAACACTAGAACACGACTAGGTTTAACTAGCACTAACCTTATGGATAAAACTAGTAGTTGAGATTATGCTAAGAAATTTAGGACGTTAACTGTCATCTAATGGTTGCTGCTATTATTAGAGTAACCATCTTAAGTTATTATGACAAATAAAATGTACTCGTTCACATCCCTAACCCATTGTAAAAGAGATTTACTTAGGATAAAAGATTGGAAAACACTTCAGTAAATAGCTTTGTATTTGTACGTAACTCTACGTTTGCGAAGGATTATGCAACTGTGTAAAGATTAAAATCCGAAGGTTGGTATAACCCTGGTGAACATGAACCTAGGTTAATAATAAACTTGATTTAATCAACAGTCATTAACAGTAACAATGAATATTGTAATGAAACAAATCACCCTTTTACTTTCCATTTATCACTAGAAGCAAGCACTAACAGTTAGCTACTATTGGTGGGCGCATATGTGACATCCTATTCCTTGTGGGATCTACCCTAACCTAGTCGGGTTCTATATTTGATAATTGACCGCTTATGCTTCAAAAGGAAGTATAGTTTGGGTGTTATAAAATTTTGGTGCCGTTGCAGGGGAATACGATTTTCAGTGAAGTCTAACTATAGTGACTATAATTAGGTTTATTTCTAGTTTTCATGTTTGTGTTGTTTTTGTATACGACAGGTTACAGGTAGTGTATGCCAGTCACTTGGAGTAAAAAAAAAATCTCTGTTGCCATTAGATCCTGAGATAGCCATATCCTTCATCATAATGAATAGACAGGATAATGCCGCCCTACCTGACCTTGAGCAACACCCTACAGAGGCACAACACACAAACTATGCAGATGCACCCTGCAGGCCTCAACTTGTGATATCTCATGAGTTGTATGTGGATGATGATGAGGCAGACTTTGATGGGGCTAGGGAAACAGGAGCAATCATACTGCCCCTACTAGCCCCAAGAAGCAAATTTAATAGCACCAGCACAATGATACAACTGCTAACTATGAAAGGTCTGTTTCGTGGAATAGCTTGTGAGGACCCAAACTTACACTTGAAAAACTTCAAAGCCATCTGGAAGTCTTAGAACTTTCCTGGAGTCAGCTAGAACGCCATCAAACTGAGGCTTTTTCCACTATCACTGAGTGGGAAAGCTACCATATGGCTTGATGATTTACCTCCAGATTTTATTGCAAATTGGGCGGAACAAAAAGAGGCTTTCCTAGAAAGGTTCGTTCCCCTATCCAAAAGTTTGGTGCTACGGGATGAGATAACCAACTTTGGGCAGAGCCCTAATAAAGCTCTTCATGATCTATGGCCACGCTTTAACAAGAAGATCAAACAATGCCCCACACATGGGCTTAGAGGTAACTATCTAAAGGAAATTTTTTATCATGTGCTGAATGTTTTTTTAAAATTGGATATGGACGAAATTAATAGTGGGTCCTATATTTCGTGCATCTATGCCCAAGTGTCCTAAGAGCTGGACACAGTAACGAAGAATACTAGAGGTTAGCAGACCAAAGAGTCTGAAATATTTGGTTTGGCCAAGAGTGATGTCATGTCAATTGAGCAATACTGAAGAGAAGAGGAGAGAGACTAAGACATGGAATATTTAAAGATACAGATTGATCTGATGTTTAAGAAACTTATCGGGGGAAATTATGGTAGGGTCAAAGCGGTCACGTCATGTGAGAAAGGACTTAGCGTCTTAAATATTTTTAACTCGTATGAAGAGACTAAGTACCACTAAAATCAGGGGGTTTCCAACAGGGGACCTAAGGTTGGAACTGCAACCGCAAATACTTCAATGACAAATGAGCCTACCGAGACAAAGAGCAGAGAGGTTGGAAAGATAGGGAGGTGTTTAATAAGAACCGAAATGGAGTTTATGTACATCCAGGACAACATGAGTGGGAGGTAAATACTTCCAAAATCAAGAAGATGTTGGGGAAGGTACTAACTAAAGAAGATTCATACGATGAGATCCTTCAATACATTAACACTAAGGTCTCAAACATCGATCAAAGGGTTGACTCTTATTGGGATTTATCCAGCACTTGGAATTTTAGATGGGGCAACTATATGTATTGCTGAATTAGTAGAGTTGGAACACTGCCCAGAGATACTGTGCAAAGTCCCAAAAAGGAAAAGATATGAGGACTTCGAGATAACCGTCATGCCGTAATTTTAAACCAAGCACTATTGGGCGGCAACCCAAAATTTCTATCCCTTATTAGTTTATTTTGTGTTGTTTTTATTTTTAGTAAATTGTTAGTTCATTGTTCAATGTTTTAAAAGTCCTATTTATGATCACACATGCTACGATGGTTTAATTTATTAAAAGATGAAGTTGATAAGGAAAACTTCCCAGTAAGATAGAACACTAGCAGTTCGTGTAGACGCAGACAAATCGCCCAAGGTCACCGCCTCTCTAAGACCTTAGTGGTTAAGCATGGCTCCCAGACAGTCAAGAAGACAAACCGTCTGGCTACATAAAGTTCTCATAATTTTCTGTATGAGGCCTCAACTTAAGTAGTTGGGTTAGGCCTTTTGAAAAAGGTACCCAAACCAACTCACATTGGCTAGTAAGGTATAAAAGGCAAGCTGATCGTTTCCCTCCCAATTTCAAAAATAAAACTCCACAACTTCACACAATTACCTCTCGATTAACCCACCTACAGTCCTTCAAACTCCACTACCGAATCCTTAACTATAAATTGGCTTGTTCTTGGTAAAATATTTCATACCAAAATCTCAAACTCACACTCAACTACTGAAACCTAGGGCTTCATTGTTTTCAAGTATTTTCAGGTATTGTCAACTTTGGCATCAGTAAACTAGTAAGTATATTTCCTAGAAACATATTTACTATCTAATTTTGATCTTGGGTGGGTAACCCTTCAGTACGCACCCCCTTGTGGTAATGATATTTGTTATTATGCTTCTTCTTCATACTATTGTGCTCTATATTGTCCTTTTTTTGGGTTTTCAATAAGCAATTAAAATACTGGGTTATTTGGCCATGATTCTTAGATGAATTATTGACACTAATATTGGGTGGATTTTGTAAAAAAGAAAAAGTTATTTCATGACTTGGAGTTTAGTCAGGAGAATTTTCTCCTAGGAGACGAGATACCTAGATGTATCGATTGTATAAAACCCCACTATTTAGGTTATTTTTTTGTTCTCCAGGTTAGATGAGCCCTTAGATGAACCACCTACTAAAAATGATTCGTCTTCTCCACCATCCAAAATAGATGAGTGGTTAGGCGAACCGTCTCTCTCAAGATGGTTAGCCTAGTTTTCCTATCTGACTTTGTTTTATATACCTATATTTGTTTCTGCAATATATATTTTGATGTTTTTTTCTATCTAGGTACCCATGGCTCCTAAACTACCACAACGTAGAGGTGGTGGCCAATGCGGTGTCACCCGGGGATTGATAGATGAAGACTCCAGCCCCAAATAGAGGGTGACACATTGTCAAACTCGTCTAGCCTCCACACTTTCCAAACCTAAATAGGTAGTGACACCCTCGTCTGAGGAGGAGTCTGGAGATGAGTCTTGGAGTTCATCCGAGGCTAGTAGATGCAGCAACAGCAGTGCCTAAAACAGAAACCCCACTCTGGTCGAGACTCCTACTAATCCCTTGCAGGGGGACATATGGCAGGTAATCAAAAGCAATAATCTAGAGTTCTGAGATGACTTTCAATAGGCAAGACCTGGGTCTAATAGATTTTTTTCTCAAGGGCTATTGAAAAATACCAAGGGCCAGTATTGGCGGAGTATTATAGAGGAAGTCCGGATAGTCACATATCACTTGCCTGACTATCTAGAAATTGAGAGAGTTTTCAGAGACTATCATTTAGAATGGATAAACAAACCACTTGGCCAGTAATATCCAACTTTAGTTCATGAGTTCTATGCGAACTACAAAGCCACACAACAATGAATCACTCCTAAGGGCCAAAAGGTTTTAGATTTTAGGGTCCTAGACATTATTATTGTTCGACGAGTTCCTATCGTTGTCTTAGCCGAGACCATCAACCAATTTCTATTCAACCTTGATTATACTGCTCCTGCCAACCATCCTAACTACATCTATAGGTATGACAATAGAAAGAACCAGTGAGACTGGTTTGCTTGGGTCTTAACCAATAGGGAGTCGACTTGGCTATGCAATCCGCGCCTCCCCATCCAGACTATATTATTGAGCTTCATTGCTAAATTCTGGTGGGCAGTGGATTATATACGAATTAAGCCAATGATGGCTGAGAATTAACTGATAAAGATGTTGTATTTGTTGCTTGCCTCGTATATGAGTATAAGAGAAACTTTGGCCGTCTGATAGCTAAAGAACTTTAGATGCGTACTACGCATGAAGGTATGACCTAATTAGATCCTTGTTTAATTTCTGACCCGTGTCAGCAGGCCAAGGTACCCATTCTGCCAGGAATTGATGTGGGAACTAATGCCCTGAACACTTATGATATAGAAAGGTGGAAAGATCTTTCTAAGCTGGTGGTGAAGAAGCCTAAAGATGCAGCCACATCTACTGCTAGGACATGGTCTGAAGGTCCGATGGATACAGAATCGACTGATGCTGCCTTTATCCCTACTACACAGAGAGATTCTAGCACCTTCGAACCAAAGGGAATGCCCCCAGCCAATCTATCGATCATCGTCTACCTTCCATGTTCGACTGCACCCTACCAAATTTGTAAGATTAGTCAAATAGGTAAAGTAAAATAAAACTCTATTGGACGTGTTATCCGTGGAAGTGGAGCTGCTGATGGATCAAAAGATCAAGATGTCTTTGGAGCCATTTACACCACGTAGTTAGAATTGATAACATGGAGGATGGCATAAAAGAGCACCTTTGACTTATGAGACAAAATGAATAGGCTAGATTTCAGGTTGAGTTGGAGCGGTTGCGCACTGATGTTACTGCTTGTAGCAGTACCACCATCCTATTGGCGTAACACCGGAGGACCCTATCAATTCTGACGATGAGGATCAAATTTTAACCTTGGTAGAGATGCAGTCCAAAGGGAAGGTAGTTATGGAAGAGGGTGAGGAGCAGGAAGAGTCTGGAAAGAAGACAAAGAAGAAGAGGTAGCGGGGTAGACTCCAAGGGGAAGATGATTTAGAGGTGGCACTTCGGGCGTCTAAAGAGAGTTTTGTGCTCGATGAATATCACAGACGAGCACAAGAAGTGGATTCTTTTTCTAGCACTACGCCAGCTGTGACTGAGCATCTCAGGAGGGCACCTCCCACTACTATAGAGCCATAGGGAGCTACTTTGGAGGATGCAACCTAGGCTGTGATTTTATGGTACACCTTCTCTTTATATTTTTATTATACTGTTATCTGTTGTGCATTGAGGATAATGCACCATTTTTGTGTGGGAAGGGTTGTACCCTTGTTTTTATTTTTATTATTTTTTCTTTTTGTTTTATTTTTATTTATTTGAGGGTTATTGTTTCCAAAGTCATTTCCCTCAGTCATACTATTTAGTAGAACTTGTACGTTTAGGTTTATTTTAATGTATTTTTATTTTTGTATTTTGATGTAAAGTTTTTCATGTACTTCATTAAACATTAAACATTTCATGTACTTCATTAAACCTATAAGCGATTTCATGTACTTCATGTAGAAATACAATCAAGTATTGAGTGTATGTTATGATTGATTGTATTTGTATCTCTCTATACCGTCTTATTAACAAGTTTGAATTGAGGAAAAGTATATAGTTACAAGTGTTGGAAAGCAATTTAGTGTAATCCATTGTGAATATGATATATATAGAACTTGCCTAGTTCATATTGTAACTAAAATGAAAGTAAATTGATATGAAAATGATCCTAGGCCTTCTTTGATAAGTCACTAAAGCCATACAAGAGTCACCAAACAATTAATGAATTCCCAAGTTAAACCCTTTATGTCGGCTAAAACTAAACTGTTTCATCACCTTCGAAAAGAGAAGAATGAAAGGAAAAGCTTATGCATGGCCCTGATTCCCTATTAATATTGTGAACTTAGACGTGGGCATCATAATCTAAGTCTGGGGTGGCTAGGAAGGAAACACCATAAAACAACAAGTGGTAGTCAGTCTATGTTGGCCCTGATTCGGTAGTGAGTAATGTGTCTTCAACCTAAGTAAAACTTTAGGTTGAGGTAGGCTACCATGAACTTGTACCTTACAAAAGAAAGGTATTTAGCAGTGTAAAAAAAGAAAAAGAAAAAAGGGGAAGACTTCATGTTGACCCAAAAAAAAGGGACTCAATGTCAAGTGTTAAAGAAAAGAATATTGTAAAGAAAAAAATGATTGAAGAAGAAAAGAAGGGTAATGGAAAAAATTGAGTTAGTCACTAAGTTCCCTTATCATTCCCTACCAGCACTCAAACCGACATTATAAGACGAACAAAGTCCTGACGTGATTCGTGTCATCTTATTGAATGCTATGATGTATTTGATAAGGGCAAGCCTATGGGTATTATGTATGCAATTTGATTTCTTTCTGAGTGTGAGAGAATATCTTCCTAGTCCCTATATTCTATACAGTTTCATTGTGTGTGGGACTTCTTTGTTGCGAGAGAAAATTGATATTGTAATCAATTTTGAATGAGTTATTGCAGTACTCTAGAAAATATAAGCCTTGTGAAAGATCTTTCAATATACACTTGGAAACAAATCCCAGTGTGGGAATAGATGCAGTTAGCCGATACGATATGATGCCCAATGAATGGTTATGCTGAGATAAATTTTGTACAAGGGGTATTTTAAGTGTTTAATGTGTACAAGTTCTATTGTTGCTCTAGGAGAAGCAACTGTTTTAGGTTGAGGGTGTTGAGATGATGGTATTTTACATCATATTATACAATTAAAACCCCAAAATAAAGCAGGTTCTTGATTAATAACAGTGTGTTTTATTGCTTTTGTTGAGTATTTACAGGGTTAGGGCAATATGTGGAAGTATGCAACAATTGTACAGAAGAAGGGCAAATTTTACTTTACAAGGAGACCATTCCCCTGCTCTCAGATGAAACATCTAACCCAATTGTCCCACAGGAATCACACTGGCTAAAAACACACCAACAGGCACCACAACAGATGAACCGTACGTGGTCACATGGTTCACCTGACAAAAAATGCCTAGGTGAGAGCACAGTTGATAGGTAACAAGAATTAGGCAGCCCAGAAGATGTTTCATCTTCTAGGAGACAATTCACCGAATGAGTGTCCAATGGAAAACTCACTAGATAAAGGAGGTAACAAATGGAAGACCAGACGGTCCGTCTGTCACCAGGCGATCCGCCTGAAGTGTCGCCCAAACTGAAGAAAGCCCAGTCCAAATTTCTATTATTGCACTTACACTTGCACTATATAAATAGCACCATTAGCATAGTTTTCTGGGAAACACAGCAGAACTTGTAATTATAAGAAAAAAGAACTATTTACATATATTTTTAGAGTGCCTTGTAATTCTAGGGTTTGATACCCTCATTCTTGCAAGAACACAAGTGTTGAATTCTTTTGATCATTATTCTACAATCAGTTGAATGTTTACTTCTACGTTATGTTACTCATTATATTACGATTTCCCTATTATAGTATAATATTAATTGTAGGTTAAGCCCCAACCCTAGGTTTGTGGGACCTATGGGTTAAACTACATTAGGTTTGTAATCTACGTATGTTGTTGTATCTATTCCATGGTATGAACATAATCTGTACGTAATAAACTACTTTTAGTGGGTTTAAACACTAGAACACACCTAGGTTTAACTAGCACTAACCTTGTAAAACTAGGAGTTGAGACTATGATAAGAAATTCGGGGCGTTAACCTTCGTCTAATGGTTGTTGTTGTAACAAGAGTAATCATCTTGAGTTATTATGACAAATACAATGCACTCATTTATAGCCCTAGCCGGTGTAACATAGATTTACTTAGGATCAAAGGTTGGAAAACACTTAAGCAAATATCATTAGATTTGTACGTAACTCTACGTGTAGGAAGGATTATGCCACTGTGTAAAGATTAAAATCTGAAGGTTGGTTGAACCCTAGTGAACATGAACCTAGGTTAACAATACACTTGAATAAATTGACAGTTATTAACGATCACAACGAATAGTGCAATAGAACAAATCCCCTTTTTTACTTTCTATTTATCACTAGAAACAAGTACTAGTTGTTAGCTACTGTTGCTAGGCGTATATCCAACACCATATTCCTTGTGGGATCAACCCCAACCTCATTGGGTTCTATAGTTGACCGCTTATGCTTTAAAAGGAAGTGTAGTTTGGCATTATCATTGTTCTACATTCTTCATCTACGTTACTTTTAGTTAAGATCTATTGAGGTTTACAATAACTATTCTTGTACAGGTCGTGTTACTTCAGTCGGTGTAGCAGGTTGCTATTATTTTTTAGGATTTTCTACTCTTGATTTGCCATTGACTTATTGATAAGTTGTGGGTTTGGTTTCCATTAACTAATTAAGATTATTTGGTTAATTCTATTGGTTCAGTTTCCTATATACTGAGCGGGTGGTTTAGGTCAATTTCAATAGATGAGTTTGTTCTGCATGAGGTTTGCTTTCTATTGTGTCAGACCCTGGTACTTAGCTCATTCAGCAGCTTTGAGGATATATTATAGGTTGAGTTAGGGATTTTTGACAAGTTGGTGATCAAACTATAATCTTTCTAGGACTTAATCAAGGTAATAATTATTATTGGGATATTTGAGTGTCATCATTGAAAGTAGGTTACGATAAGTATTTTTAGGTATTATACTAATTAGGGTGATGGTACTGATTCTAGGCTAAAGATGGTGAGTTGGTTGACTGATTTCTAGATTTGGTCTTGGTTGATGTAGTATGTGGTTTGGTTTCTATTTTCTGACTCTTTTTGGGCATCCATTCTTATTTCCAATTGAGTGTTAGGTATCTTGGGAAGAATTTGTTCAACTTCAATGGTGGTTCTAGCATTAATGCAAAAGTTTGTGAAAGTTTCCATTTGGTGACATTGGTAAATTGGTGATTTTTTAGTTTCTGGTAATTGAGATCCTGTGGGAAAGCTCTCTTTCCTCAGAAACCTTTTTAAGTTATCGAGCGAATTTGTCTAGTCTATGTTATGCTATGTCAAAGTCTGATGCCTTCCTTTTCATTTTCTTCAAATTTTAGAGGATGAAAGTCTTCTAGTCATTTTTTGCATTTTCCCATATTTGTATGCCTTAGAGCTTTCCTGTAGCGTCCCTAAGTCATTTATGACTTATCAGGATGGGTATTTATGTTCCCGAGTTGTTTACTTGATCTTTATGTACGCTTTGTTATGTGAAGAGTGTGTTATGCCCGTGGCCACCTGCTTGGTAGGAGTGGCTCCTCCGTTGTGGGTAAATGGAAACCCAACTCTACGAACCCAAGGTTCCTTATTTTAATGCCTTAACTTTTGATATAGATTATTCTGGTCAACATTCCATGAAAATGAACTTGGAAATAAATTCTGA
>JBDJHY010268396.1:0-10393 GCA_039654485.1 Withania somnifera
TTTAAAGCTTGTTATGGTTTTAATGCTTTGTTGCCTCTTACACATATAAAATTGTCTAGTGATGTTGTGATAGGTTTAGATGCTAAAAATAGGGCAGCAAAGATATTGAAAATTCACACTAAGGTAAAGGAAGTAACTGGTCGAACGAACTCCAAGGTATCCAAGAAGAAGAATCAAGGAAAGGGAAGGTGTTTTTTCAACCGGTTGATTGGGTGTAGGTACACTTTCAAAAGGAAAGGTTTCCACATGACCACAAGGGAAATCTAAGACTAGGGCCGATTTTCCATTCCAAGTACTCCAACGTGTCAATTATAATGCATACAAGATCAACCTCTAACATGAATATAATGTTCATGATGTGTTTAATATTACTAATTTGTCTCCTTATGTTGTAGGTAAACATATGAATTCAAGAAAGAATCCTCTTCAAGAAGGGAAGGATGATACGAGCATGGATGGCACCTACTCTTCAAGACCATTCACGAGAATCCAAGCTAAAGAGTTGAAGGCCTTGCAAGCTACCATGTGGAAGAATGAAGCATGGGGACTTTGTACAAGCCCTAATTTATGATTTAAAACATATGGTAAGCTTAAGCGATGCCAGATGAATATATGGAACCTAAGGAGGGTATGAGGTAGACTCCCTAAATCATGAAGGATTAACTTGATATTTTAGAACTTGGAGGACTACTTTGACTTATTGTGTCACTTTTGGGTCCAAGTATAATTTCTAAAAGCTTGTACTAGTGTAACTAATTGGTCTTCCATCTTATTTCATTAGACTTGGATGAAAATACATGTTGAACGCTTTGAAATGCTTATCGTTCAATTTTATCATAATTTAACCATTATCATAGTTTAATCGTAGTTTGAGGGATTAGAGGTGGATTCCCTTGGTTGCTATCTAAACTTCTTTATTTCAATTAATCTAAGATCTTCTATTCAAGGATTTGATTATCTCTTGATTAATTTTTTGGGTTTTATTATAATCAATTGTTTCAATTGGGAGGTGAGGGTATTAAGCCCCTTTTTGCCCATAAACTAGTAAGTTATTATAAGATTCTTCATATCATTTTTATTTGTTTTCTTTCATCCTTGTTTTAGTGTGATTCATAACTCGAATTGGATCAAGAAAAACAGGTAACAGAGATCTACAGTAATAACTCACAGGTTATAAGGTTAGTTATTAGTCCAAGAGAAAAGGATAACAATGCTCTCAAAATAATCTCAATTCATCAACATGTATCAAGTTATCTCAAATCACTAATTGGGGAAGAAAATCAAGTAAACATAAACTCAATGCAAATGCAATGCATAAATAATCATGATGCATATCGTGGTGTATGTCTGCCCTATCATTCCTAATATATGATTGGTTAAAACCTCACCGTATTAGATATTAATACATGCGGAAACATCAGGTTATATTTATACATCAATACCCGATAGAAACATCAGGTTATATTAATAAATAAATACTTGGAAAAAACATCAACCTATATTTATATACCAATACCTAGAAAAAACCTCAGGTTATAATTCATTTCTTGGTAGAAATCTTAGGTAACGATATCTGAAATACCTCGTCAATGTATGTCTGGCAGAAAACCCGGATCTCTATATTCCAAATAATTGCCTTAACTCAATTCCTATGAAAAAATAATAATAGACATGTATGTACTAATGCAAGCATAAAGAGTGGCACTAAGTAATTTCACAATAAGGAAATCAGTTCATCACAGAGATGAAAATTATCAAGTCACTCATTTCAATCTAGCCACTATAAGGTATTCACAAAATGTTTCATTTCTAAACAATTGAATTATCACAAGGAAATTCTTATTGTAGGTTTAGTCTATATGTTCAAACCAATAAGGTATCTTAACCAATTCAAGAGATAGATTGATATTGCCCAAACTATAATTAATTTTGAAGTATAAGCGATCGGTTGTCAAATCTAGAACCCAAATAGGTTGGGGTCGATCCAATAGGGAATAGGATGTCGGATATACGTCTAGTAACAGTAGTTAATAGTCAGTGCTTGTTTGTAGCAATAAATGGAAAATAAAAGAGAGATTTAGTGTATAACAATGTTAGCTGTTACTGTTAATGACTATCGATCGACTCAAGCATATTGTTGACCTAGGTTCATATTAACCCGAGCTCAACCAACTTTTGGATTGTAATCCTTATAAAGTTGCATAATCTTTCCTAAACATAAAGTTACTTACACATACAATGTTATTTATTTAAGTGTTTTTCAACCTTTGATCCTAGGTAAATCCCTTTTACACCGGATTAGGACTATGAATGAGTGCAATGTATTTGTCATGATAACTCAAGAATATTACTCGTGCTATAGCAGCAACCATTAGACAAGGATTAACACTCCAAATCTCTTAGCATAATCTCAACTCCTAGTTTATCCATAGGTTTAGTGCTAGTTAAACCTAGGCATGTTCTAGTGTTTGCAACCACTAAAAGTCATTTTTTACGTAGATATTATGTTCATACGATGGAATAGATGCAATAACATATATAGATTACAACCCTAATGTAGCTTAACCCATGGTTCCCCCAACCCTAGGGTTGGTGTTTAGGATATCATTGATATCATCCTACAATAATGAAACAATAAAGTAATGAATGACATACTACAATAGTAAAAGTTTAGTTAATTGTAGAATAATGATCAAAGAATTCTACACTTGTGTAATTGAAATAATATGGGTATCAAAATCCAAAATCAGAAGTCTCTCTAAATATTTCTCTCTCTAAAATACATAGAAGTAGTTTTTCCATTGATGTAATTGTAAGTGCCAATGTGTGTCACTGAAAACTATGGTAATTGTTTTATTTATAAAGTATAGTTGTAAGTGCAACAATATAAAGTTGGGTTGGTCTTTCATCAATTTAGGTGACACCTCAAGAGAATTTCCTGGTGACAAAAGGACTATCTGGTCTTCCGTTTGTCACCTCTTGTATTCCAGTGAACTTTCTATCAGATGGTTCCCTTTAGGCTGATTATCTCTCAATACACAGAATGTCTGTTGGGCTACCTGATTCTTATTCTTTAACCAGGGCAGCTTCAATTGGGTGGCTTAGTCAGGCGAATCATCTGACTTTAGAAGGTTCGTCTATTATATCGCCTGTTTGAGTATTTTCTTTACAGTGTTATTCTTGTTGGGAGATTGGTTCAGACATTTCATCTGAGGGAAGGAGAATCTTCTCCTCTTTATGAAAAAGTTGCCCGATTACTATACAATTGATGCAAACTTCCTAATATTGACTTAACCTTGTAAATACTCCATAAATAAGTCAAAACACGTTGTTATCACTCTAGAACATGCTCTTTTTGGGGTTTTAAGTGCATAATATGACGTAAAATATTGTCACATCAAACCCTCAACCTTAAACATTTTCTTGTCCTCAAGCAACAACAAAACCAGTACGCATCAAACACTTAAAACATCCCCAGCACATAATTTATCTCAGCATAATAATTCATTAGGCATCACATCATATCATCTAATAGCATCTACTCACACACTGCGAGTTTTTCGAGTGACATATTGAAAGACATTTATCAAGGCTTCTATCCCCTAAACTACTGCATTAACTCATTCAAAAGTGAACAACATCTCAACTTTCCCTCACATAAAGAAGTCCCATACACAATAGAATTATATAGAATATTGGGACTTGGAAGATATCCTTTAACACTCAGAAAGAAATCAAATTGTATACACAATAGCGATAGGCTTGCCCTATCAATTAAAACCTAGCATTCAATAAGATGACATGAATCACATCAAGACTTTGTTCAGATTATAATGTTGATTTGAGTGCTGGTAGGCCATGATCTGGAAACTTAGTGAATGACTCAATTTGTTCCATTACCCTTATTTCTTCTTCTATCATTTTTGTATAATCTTCTTTTCTTTAACACTTGACCTTGAATCCCATTTTATGTATAACATGAATTCTTCCCCTTTTCTTTCTTTTTCTTTTATTTTGATGATTTGTCTTTTGATTACTTTAACACTGCTGAATACCTTTCTTTTATACAGGACAGGTTCATGGTAGCCACCCTAAATCTAAAGTTAAACTTAGGTTGAAGACACATTACTCACTATCGGATCGGAGCCAAGATAGACTGATTACCACTTATTGTTTTCTACTTAGCCACCCTAGACTTGGGTTACAATGCCCACGTCTGAGTTCAAAACATCCAATAAGGAATTAGGGGCATAAGAAAAACCTCTTCCTTACATTCTTCTTTTTCTTTTTTTCTTTGAGGGTACTTAAACAGTTTGGTTTTAGTGAATATAAAGGGTTCAACTTGGGAATTCATTAATTCTTTGGTGAATCATTTAAGGATTTACTGACTTATCAAAGAATTCCTAGGATCACTTTCATATCAATTTACTTTTAACATAGTTACAATATGAACCGAGCAAGTTCTAGATATCATATACACAATAGATTACACAAAACTGCTCACCCATACTTGCAAGTATATACTTTTCTCTATTCAATTTTAATAAGATAATGGTATAGAGAGATACAAATATAATCAATAGTAACACCCTTATTGTACCACAATTTCAGAATAAAATACAATAGACACTGATCAAAACTAATAAAATAACTGATTGCTGAAACTGCTTATATACATAGGTATTAATGTTTAATGGAGTACATCCAAATTAGTGAATAAACAAAATACATCAAAATGAATAATAAAAAATACATCAAAATAAACCTAACAAAATAAAACCTAACATGCTAGTTCTACTAAATAGCATGCCTGAGGGAAAAATATATGGCAATAATTACCCTCAAATGTAACAAAACTACCAAAACAAGGTATACTATATACCCCCTCCCACATAGAAATGGTGCATTGTCCCCAATGTACAATAGATGAGAGTTCTATAAAAATGGAAAGAGAGGGTGTACCATAGAATTACGGTATATATCGCATCCTCCGTCTCAAGAGCAACCTCAGATGGTTGTCTAGCTGTAATGCCTACTTTTGCATTCTGCTCTGCAGTAGTGGGGGTGACCTACTAAAGTGCTCAGACTTATCTGGTGTAGTGCTAGAAGAAGCACCCACTGATTGTGCTTGTCGCTGATCCTCATATAGAATAAAACTCTCTTTAGACGCCCACAGTGCCTCTTCCAATATCATTTTCCACATGGCCGCTACTTCACTTCCTCTTCTTTTTTTTATTTCTTTCGGACTCCTCCCGGTCTTCACCACCAGCCATAACTTCCTTTCTCTTGGACTGCATCTCTACCAAGATTAGTATCTAGTCCTTATTATCAGAATCAATGTGATCCACGAGTGTTGGGTCCATATGAAGGTGCCCCTGCTGCAAGGTTGTCACATCAGTGCACAGCTGCTCCAACTCAACCTAAAATCTAGCCGATTTAGTTAGGATCATAAGGCGGAGGTGCTCATTCATGCATTCCTCCATGTTGGCAATACTGTCCTACATAGTGTCATATGGCTCCAAAGTTGTCTTTATTTTCCTATCCATCAGTAGCTTCACCTCCACCGATAATACCTCTAACTTTTTCTTAGTTTGTTTCATCCATTTAACTAATCTTGCAAAGTTGGCCGAGGTGAAATCGAACATGAATGGTGGTGGACGATTGATAGCTTGACTACGGGGTAGGCCCTATGAACTTGAGGCACTAGAGTCCCATTGTGCAATAAGGACGAAAGCAACAAATATAGAATCAGTTCCCATTAGGTCCTCGAATGCTATTCAAGTAGCACATATGGATGCATCCTTTAGCTTCTTTATCTCCATCTTACAAAAAATCTCATGACCTCTTTATATCATACATCTTGAGGGCATGTATTCCCATTTTAATTCCTGTCAATATAGGTACCTTGTCCTACTGACACAGTTCACAGATTACGAAAGGATAAGAATAGGTCATACCTTAGCGTGTAACGGGAATCCGATGTTCTTTTTCTATCAGATAGCTAAAGTTTAGTTTATACTCAGAGACTAGGCATATAACCAGCACAACATCATTATCGGTCAATTTTTCGGCCCTCATTGGCCTAATCCAAATCCAAGCCACAACCCACAATAACTTAGCAATGAAGTTTAGTGATGTGGTCTGGATGGGAAGGCGGGGAGTGCGTACTAAGACAACTCTGTATCTGTTAGGACCCGAGCAAATAGGTCTCATAGGGTCTTCTAGTTGGCATACTTATAGACGTAGTTAGGATAGTTATCTGGAGCATTATAATCAGGTCTGAATAAGAATATATGGGTTTAGCTGATATGTCGACGGACCTCATAAAATATTAACAGTATCCAAGATCCCCTAATCAAAAACTTTATGGCCTTTCGAAGTGATTTTTTGCAGTGTTATTTTATAGTTTGTGTAAAACTCAAGAACTTAAATTAGATAATACTGGCCTGGTGGCTTGTTCATCTACTCGAGCTGATAGTTTCTGAAGACTCCCTCAATATCCAGATAATCAGAAAGGTGGTCTGTGACTATCCAAACTTCTTCAGTAATGTTATGCCGAAACTAGCCCTTAGCATTTGTAAACAACCCCTCAACAAAAATTATATCAGAACTAGGAATGGCCCATCAAGACTCATCTCAAAACTCTAGATTTTTGCTCTTTATCACCTGGTATATGTCCCCCTGTAGGTGAGTTGCGAGAGTTTCCACTGGTGTGGGGTTAGCACCCTATGTGCTAATTCTGCTACTATTGCTATCCTTGGATGCACTTCTAGAGTCATCTACGGATTCCTCAATAAATAAGGAATATGATACCCGAGCAGGTCTGGTAGGTGTCTTGGCTAGGCGAGTTTGACGGTAGGTCACCTGCATGTTCAGGGCTAGTATCTTAATCTACTAATCCTTAGGTGAGACCACTACATTGGGAGCCACCTCTACGTTATGGTAACTTAGGATCCATAGGTACCTATATAGAAGCCAATGTCAGTGAGCATGTCGGAAAAACAAACAGATATCTGTGAAATAGACTCAGACGGGAGGACTGGGAGAGCAGTCTAGGGATAGAGTCAACTGTCTATTTGGATGGTGAAAAAAATGGAATGCTAGCATAAGATGATCTGCCTATTATCCCGTCTGAATCTATGTACATGAAAACTAACTTAAATAGTATGATCTTGAATAGGAATTACAACCAGGCATTTTGTCTTCGAGGAGACAAACTGCCTGACTATACGCCTGGTTGTGGAATAACTTCCCAATACTCAAAATTCAACCAATATTGTTTTATTAATTCCGTCTAAGCATCATATCGAAACAAACCAATATTTCAATTGCACATTGTAAAAAAAGTGAATTATTGACTACAAATAAGAATTACAATAGCAAGAATCATCACCATAAGGTGGTGGGTACTAAAGAATTACCTACCTAAGCTTAAGAAAACATAGTGAATAGGATTCTAAGCGTTATAATTACAAGCTTACCAGTGCAAAGTTTGACAATCACTTGAAAATATTAAGCCCTGGGTTTTAGCAGCTGAGTTAAGTGTTAGAGTTTGGTGTAAAATAAACTACCAAGAGGAAGCCAATTTATTGTAGAGAATTTAGAAGTGGAAGACGGGGGGGAAGGGGGTGCAGGTGTGTTAATGGGGGAGTTGATCATTTGTTTGTGGGGAAAGATGTTTGCTGGAAGTGAGGGAATTGGATCAGCCAGGGGTTTTTGTACCCCTTGTTACGAATTGGGTCGGGTTGGATTCTTTTAAAAAGGCCTGACTCAGTCACTTAAAATAAGGCAACAAATGGCCAATTAGGCGAACCGTTTGTTACCAAATGGTTCATCCACACAACCATTTGGGGCCATCCTTATCTAGTAGGATTTCATACAGATAGTGGGGTTTAGGTGACTCGTTTGTGTCCAGACAAACCGCTCAGTGTACCGTCTCACTGGGATTAGTCACCATCAACTCTGTATTTTTACAAATTAAACCCCCATAGCATGTGCTGTGATAAACAACTACAACATTAAATAATTAGCTAGCAATCAACTAAAAAATAAAAACAAAAGAAAATAATAAGGATAGAATTTTGGGTTACCTCCCAATAGCGCTTGATTTAACGTTGTGGCACGACGGTTATCTCTAAGTCCTATGACTTTGTCCTTGTTAGGGTTAGGCACAGTATCACTGGGCAGTGTTCCTACTCTTCGCTGGTTTAGTAATGTGGATAACTACCCTATTTGAAATTCCAGGTGCCTGATTAAGGCCAAATGAGAGTCAACCCTCTGATCAATGTTTGAAACTTTGGTGTTGATGCATTTAAGGCTCTCATCATAAGACTCTACTTTATTTAGCACCTTCCTCAACATCTCTTCTATTTTAGTGGTGTTCGTCTCTATCTTGCGTTGACCCAGGGGAGCGTAAACTCCATTTTGGTTCTTTTTACACCTCTTTATCTTTCCAACCGCTCTGTTCTTTATCTTGATAGGCTCTTTTGTCATTGAAATAAGTCATTGAAATACTCGTGGTTGTAGTTTTGACCTTGGTCCCCTATTAAAACCCTCTTATTTTGGAGGTACTTTGCCTATTCGTCCAAGTCGGAATCAGATACTCCGTAAAGTCATTTCTTATAGGACTTTACCACTTTGACTCTACCATATTTACCCCCGAGTAGTAGCTTAGACATCTCATTAGTATGTTTCTTCAGATGTGCCATGTCTTTGTCTCGCTCATCCTCTCTTCAGCGTTGCTCAGCTGACATGACATCACTTTTAACCATAATAAATATTTTAGATTCTCTAATGTGCCGACCTCTTGTGTTCTTCATATAGGTACACAATATATAAGACCCTCAATTAATTCCTTCCATAACTAGTTTTGAAGGAGCAGTCAACACATGATAAAATATTTCTTTCAAATAGTTGTCTCCCAGCCCATGTGTGGGGAATTTCTTGATCTTCTTATTAAAGCACAGCCACAACTCATGAATAGCTTCATCAGAATTTTTCCTGAATTTGGTATCTCATCTCATAGTACAAGCATTTTGGACAGGGGAAAGAACCTTTCTACGAAAGCCTCTTTCAATTCCGCCTAATTTGTAATTGAATCGTAAGGCAGATCGTCGAGCCACATATTAGCTTCCCATTTAGTGATAGTGGGAAAAGCCTCGGTCTAATGGAATTATGGCTCACTCTGAGCAAGTTGTAGAACTTGAAGATGGTTTTGAAATTCTTTAAGTGTAAGTTAGGGTCCTCACCAGCTATTCCACGAAATATAATGGTTAGGAGATGTATCATTGTGCGAGTGATATTAAATTTTCTACCTGGGGATAGTGGGGTAGAATAATTGCCACTGTTTCCCCAGCCTAGTCAATATCTGTCTCATCATCATCCACATACAACTCATCAGGTCTCACAAGTTGAGGCATGTTGGGTACATCTGCATAGTTTGTGTGTTATTTCTGCAGGGAGTTGTTCAAGCTCAAAGAGGGCGGAATTATCTGGTCTATTCATTTTGATGAAGGTTATGGATATTTAAGGATCAAATGTCAACATAGGTGCTTCTTTGCCTCGAGTGTTTGGCATACACTACATGTATCTTGTAGTATACAAAAACAACACAAACGTGAAAACTAGTAGTAAACCTAACAATAGTCACAATATTTAGACTTCATCTAAAACCGTATTCCCTGGCAACGGTGCCAAAATTTGATAACACCTAAACTACACTTCATTTTGAAGTATAAGCGTTCACTTGTAAAATATAGAACACAACTAGGTTGGGGTCATTCCCACAGGGAATAGGGTATTGGATATACGCCCAACAATAGTAGCTAATAGTTAGTGCTAAACAGAAACTAAAATAGGGATTTATTGTATCATAATGTTTATTGTTACTATTAATGACTATCGATTAACTCAAGAGTATTGTTGACCTAGGTTCATGTTCACCAGGGCTCAACTAACTTTCGGAATGTAATCCTTACATAGTTGCATAATATATCCTAAACGTAGTGTTACCTACACATACAATGCTATTTACTTAAGTGTTTTTCAACCTTTGGTCCTAAGTAAATCTCTTTTACACAGGGTTAGGGCTCTGAATGAGTGCAATGTATTTATCATGATTACTCTTGCTACAGCAACAACCATTAGACGAGGGTTGACGCCTCGAATCTCTTAGCATAATCTCAACTCCTAGTTTTATCCACAAGGTTAGTGCTAGTTAAACCTAGTGTGTTCTAGTTTTTGCAACCACTATAATTCATTTGTTATGTAGAGATCATGTTCATACGATAGAATAAATGCAACAACATATGTACATTACAAACCTAATGTAGTTTAACCCATGGTTCCATAACCTTATGGTTGGGGTTTAGCCCACCATTGATATCATCCTACA
>JBDJHY010268407.1:0-10393 GCA_039654485.1 Withania somnifera
CTTGTGTGTACACACCCTTCCTAGAGATATATATATATATATATATATATATATATATGTGTGTGTGTGTGTGTGTGTGTGTGTGTGTGTGTGTGTGTAGAAGTGTATGTATATATGTATTTCTTCGTGACCATATGATTTAATTGATAAGTGTAGCCACGGGCAGACCAAAGATGATATGTTAAGGTTTAATGCAATTCAAGAAGTTGACATCTTATCCACGTCTAGTTCAGTTCAGTCAGTGTCACGAGCATGATTAGTTCCACTTAAGTTTGAGGTAGTCTCTCTATCCATCTTTTCTTCTTTGCATATGGTGTATGTAGCATATAGCCTAAGAAATATCATATAGCATTTCATGAGTCCCATTTGGTGTTGTTATGTTTAATTTCATCGTTTATGATAGTTCAGGTGATTGAGTAGCTTGTTCATGCATAGTGCATGTTGTTTCAGTGGTCAGTAAGTCAGATCTAGTAGTAAATTTTCTCAATGTCATCGTAAATCCTTCATTAGAAGACGAATGATCCCAAGGGGGCAGATAATGTAACACCCCAAAAATTAAGCTAAAATTTGAAATTGTCCAACTTAAGTTCTTAGGTCTGGATCCTAAAAATTCCCACTTATTACTAGGTTATAAACTCATTCCTAAAGTGTGGAAGTATATTTTGACATGATTCGAGGTCATAAGTAACTTCTAGAGTAAAGTTAAGTTCAAAGCATTTCAACTGTTGTAGTTTTCATATCATTTCATGTATGTGTTAGCTTCAACTAATAAAATATCCTAATATACGAGGATTTATGTGACCTTTAACCTATCAAACAAAATGTATCTGATTCTAGTTTCGAAACCAAGAAATAGTCTATTAATCTGTGTTCGGAGTAAAGAGTTTTTTATCACTTTAGTAAAACTTCTTGTTAGCAAGCGTGACAGGGTAAAAAATTTGGGGAGAAAATAAGCAAAATCTAACCGTTACAGGATATGTGTCACATTTAGATTATTGAGGCATTTTCAACCTTTCCATGGTTAGCCAATTGAGGTCTCAATTCTGACACACTTAGGACAAATTTTGTGCAATCTTCCCCCAATTTTTGCAAGGCTATTTCGAACATTTTCCTCTATTAATTACTCATCAAACTGCATCTTTTTGGAATATTTTAAATGATTATTTTACATAAGAATTAATTTATTTCCTATTATACCGTTAATCCCTATATTTATACAAATAAAAACACCTCCCTTAGTCATTTTTACAAATCAGACAAGAGAAAGAAAAAAAAATCAATCGTGAGTTCTCTCCTCGACTCTCAACCTTGGGTTCCTCTTCAAGGGCTTCTAGAACCTTTCAAAGATTCATTCGTGGTAATTTAAGGCTTCATATAAGGTAAGTGTGACATTTACAGGGGTTTCCTTCCACCCCTGTGTCCAAACCCTTCACTTTCAAGTTATAAATTTCATAGAAGTTATTAGGGTTTTCTAATTTACATTATATATTGCAATTACTTTTTCTTGCATGTTCCTTGATGGTTAATGAGTAATTTTGGTGATTCTTCATATGACAACATGAATATACATGTCCTTATGAGTTAGGGTTTATGAAGTTACACGTGCATATGAGTTAGAAGGTATGAGGTTGCATGTTTCCCCGAGTAGAGAGTCGTGTTGGTATATTGGTGAAGTTTTTCATATTATGTATTGAAATTGGAATTATATGTCTTTTAAGTTCAAAATTCAAATTGATGAAGTTATGATAGAATCATGGAACTTGTTTTGTTATACATAATTGAAAAGTCCTTGATGTTTAAGCATGTTACAAATAAGAGTCATAATGTATGAACTGATGATGTTTTCAAAGTTACACCTTAAAATTGAATTGAGAATTTAAGTTTCATGAATTACTTGAATTTCTATGAGGTTTTAAGTCTAACTACAAAGAACGACTAAATTGAAAGTTTATGTCTAATTAAGCCTAATTGAAATTATTGATGTCTTCAATAACATTTTAATACTTGAATTACAAGTTTAAGAAGAAAAACCGTGTTTATAAAGCAATGAGATGATGTTTATAGGACAACATTTCACTTGATCGATTGGTAATAATCGACTGGTTAAGATGGGAAGAAAGTAAAATTTGAATGTTAATTAATGGGTTGGAAGGAGTATTATCGCCGAGAGATTTTTACTGAACCTTAATGAATGTTAATTGAAAGTTAAGACTTATTGCGTTTCTTGTTAAAAATAAAGATGTCTGGAGATATTTTATGGATTTTTCATAATATTCTTGAGTAAATGGAATTTTACTAAGTTTTTCTTCTACTTCTTAAATGTGAGGTCTTATTTATAGCTTTTTAGTTGTGTATAATAATTGCATATTGGAAATTATAACTCAGGATCAGGCTTGTAGTTTCATAACTAAATAAATGATCATTTCTACTTTATATGAGTTTATGCTATATGAGGGATTTTAAGTATAACGTATTATAGCATGATGTACTGGTTACCCTACATTAGCATCGTAGAGAGTTGAAGTTTATAATAAATGATATTGTTGCATATTATTGCTTCATGATATTGAAAATCAAATTCATTGACATTAATGCATCGCATAGCCAAGTTTATGGTTTATATAATGTTGTTGAGCATATTGATATAGCCTGTTATTGGTAACCTCTCGCGTACTCAGTATTTTCAAATGTACTGATCATATACTTCTTGTGTTCTTTCACACAAGTACATCTTTCCAGCCGTCCAGAAGTCTAAGGTAGATAGATCCGCATTCCGAGATACAAAGATTTTGTGAGTCCTCTCTTGATTCGAGGGACCATCACGCTGGATTTCATTTACTCTTGAATTTTTAGTAGATATATAGTATTAGTTCTATTTAGTTTACTTTTTCTTTATTTAGAGATTAGCTATTTATTTTGTATTATCAGTCACGTATTTAGTAGATAAAGGCTTTCATAAAGAGGTGGATTGAGTATTTCTTTAAGTTCCCATTCCTTATTTATTCATCTTTAGTGATTGATGTGAGATGGTACACTAAATTATTATAAATATGTTCGATTAATCTTTACATTATATATGATAGTTAGAGCTTCGCATGAGCCAAGGATCCATCCAAGGGTACTGAGGCAACTTAATGACTGAGGATGACTTGCCACTCTCAAAGGGTGACTCCAAAATGTGACGCTGACCCTCTCTATAAAATTATGCAATAAATACATACCCAAGGACTAACCTCAAAGGCATCAAACCACCCAATTGAAGATCTATATCTCCATCCATATAAAGCCTTGAAAGGTACCATCTGATAGCCAAGTGATTGATATGGTTTTAGGTGAACTCATCTAGAGGAAAAATCTGGTTTGAATGAGCTTCTAAATCAATCACACATGCTCATAGAATGTCCTCCTATACCTAGATAGTCCGCTTCTCGAATAGTCGTCAGTCTGAGAGTGGAATTCTATACTTATGTCCAACTATGTACCTAACTCATCTACATCGATCTTCAAAAGTAAAAGTGAAATGCGTACTCCGATAAGAGATAATGGATATAGACACTCAATGCAAGAAAATTATCTCATAGATATACTCTTGGCTAGCTTCACAACATGATAAAAACTCTAAACCAAAATAAAGAGCATAGATCTAGTCAACCTATTAACAATAACCAAAATAACATGAAACTTTTCCAATGTCATTTCAATCCAACCATGAACTCCATATAAACGCACTCCCACTTTCTCTTGGGAACTGGAAAATATCTAAGACAAACTACCGAGCCACTAATGCTCGTACTTCAGATGATGATAATTCACAAACTTCAACACAAAGTCCCCAGTGTCCCTCTTTATTCTATACCACCAATAATACTTACTCAATAAATGATATATCTTGCCCGCTCCCATATGAATGGAATACCTCAAAACTTGAGCCTCCTTCAAGATCACCTTAATAAAATCACTCAGATTTGGAATACAAAACTAGACCCTAATCCTCAAAACACCCTCCCGGTAAAAAATTTCCTTCTTCACCTCACTCCTTGACACCTTCTTCTGAATAATGCATAACTTTCTATCCTCAACCAACTCTTCCTAGTCCTTTCCATCAACAATGAAGGAACCTCCATACATAAATTTTTTTTACCATTATTTAAGATATTGAATCTTGTAGGACTATTGTCCAATCAATGAATATCCCTAAGAAAAGGTCGCTATTTTATCGAAATCAAAGAAAGTCTATCTATACTAACCAAATTTTGGCTCAGGACATATGCCACTATATTTGACTTGTCCGAGAGATACAAAATGGTCATATCATAGTCCTTCAACATCTCAAACAACCTACACTGTCTCAAATTCAAATCCTGCTAACTAATGATATACTAAAGGTTGAGATTATTTGTGAACATTGCATAATGCACCCATTACAAATAATGTCACAAAAACTTCAACACAAACACTACTTCTACCAACTCCAAATCATGAGTAGGATAATTTTTTACATAGTTCTTCAATTTCCTCAATGAATAATCCATAAATTTTCTTTTCTGTATTAATACACCACTAAAACCAACACTCGAAGCATCAAAATACATGCTAAAACCTTTACCCTCTAGAGGCAAGGTCAAAATAAGTGTAGAAGTCAACAAAGATTTAATATTTTAATAGATCTCCTCACAATCATCAGAATACTTAAATACCATATTCTTCTAAGTTATACGAGTCAGTGGAGCTGTAATGGAAAATAAACCTTAAAAACTACCTATAATAGACAGATAACCCCACAAAGCTTTTAATTTAGGTATGATGTAAGCCTTGAACAATCTCCAACCACCTCCATCTTGTTTTGATCGATCATAATACCCTCCTTGGACACAACATTCCCTAAGAATGCCATGGAACTGGGCCTAAGATCACACTGGGAAATTCAATACAACTTCTCATCCCTTAATTATTGAAGCACAATCCTTAAGTGCTGAAAATAATCCATCTCACTCTTGGAATACACCAAGATTTCATTAATGAATGTAATAAAAAAGAAATCAAGATACGGCCGGGCATTATTCAACCTAAATAACATCACCAGAAACTCATAATGACCATACCGTCTGAAAATCCATCTTAAGAACATCTATAGACCTAATTTAAAACTAATAATACCCAAAACTCAAATATATCTTCAAAACCACTATCGCACCTTAAGGGTGATCAACCAAATCATCAATACATGAGACAGGGTACTTATTCTTGATAGTCACCTTATTCAACTGCTGATAATTGATGCACATCCTAATAGATTCAACCTTATTCTTTATGAACAACATAGGAGCACCTTAAGTAGACATACTAGGCCTAATAAACCCTTTTCTCAACAACTTCCATAATTGATCCTTCAACTCCACCAGAGCTATCAGTTAGAGAGGAATTGAAATAAGCTTAGCAACTGAATCTAATTCAATACCAAAGTTAATGTCTCTCTTTGAAGGGACGCCATGAATATAAGTAGGGAACACATTTAGAAAATATCTAGCAACTGATACCAATTTTGGATATGGAGAATCAACACTAGTATCTCGCATAAAAGGAAAATATGAAAGATAACTTTCTCATCCATCTGTTGCGGCTAAAGGAATCAAATAAACCTCTTAGAATATGAGCCTCTAGCACCTTCCACTCCACCCTTGAAACACCCGGAATAACCAAGGTAAAAATCTTGGCATATAAATCCAAGACAACATGAGAAGGAAAGAGTCAATCAATCTCTAAAATGACATCAAAATCCACCATATCTAGAATGATCAATTCCACCATATGTCGTACCTAAAGAAATTAACAAAATAGGATCCTTACACTCGATCCACTACTAAAGAATCATACATGGGGGAGTAAAAACATGTCTAGGTATTGGTAGAGAATCACAAATCATGTCAATTCAAGAAATAAAGTATGCATGCATATAGGATAAGGTTAACCAAGATCAAATAATACCTTTAGCCGGTTTATGCTATGATGATACCTTCAATAACTGAATTGGATTCCTCTCCCTTGGTCCTTCCTAGAAAAGCATAACACTAACTACATCCCCTAAATGAGAAACTTCTTTACTACCACCAGGAGCCGTCTGGAGTCCAACCCTAGCATCGTGATATGTACCCCTACCACTCTATCCACCTCCTCTAGCCTGTGATGATGATGCCTCACATATTGAATTTTAGAACCTTATTGAACATGACCCTGGCCAAACACTAGGAAGTCCCTTGAAATATGGCCCAACTAATCATATTCAAAGCACATTCTTCCCTGAACAGAATCATAAATCGTTTGAAAGAAATGTAATAACTGCCTTGTCCAAAAAACCCAGAATAAGAACCTCTAGTCAATAGATTCAAACTTTGACAACTTGAATTGCCATGTCTAGAGTAGCTACCTCGTAAAGTTTGCACGAATACTAGAATCAATCTATCATGTTGCTGATGATGACCCCTTCAAGGAGCATACCTACTCGAAGCTGATGAACCATTGAAAAGTTACCTTTTTCTCCCCTTTTAATCACTTCTCCCATAAGAATCATGATGGATACCCTCAATATTCCTATCATAGTCTACTATCTACTGCAAGGTTCCTTTTATAGTTACTAGATAAGTTGTAGCCAACTGAAGTGTAGTAGTAAAACCTTTCACAAACTTTTTAACCCACTCCCCTCTATTAAAATACTCATTAAGACATACCTAGAGAAGGCATGAAACCTAGTCTCATACTCAACAACTGCCATAGAAAGTTTCTCTAGATGATCAAACTCATCCCTTAACCTTTCTTTCAAGATTCAAGGTACATAGTTCAAAGGGTAAGCCTGCCTAAAAAAGCTGGGTACACATAATAGAAGGTGACCATGCTGAACTACAAGCATGAGTCAACTTCTACTATAGTTTTGTCTCTTCAACCATATGGAAGGTGGTGTAATCCACACCATGAGACTCAACCAACCCAAGGTTATGCAACCTCTCTCGACCTGACCAGAAATAATCCTCTTCAAGTGCACCAGTGAACTTAAGATAATCTATTCTAAAAAATCTATCATTATATTCTTCTCCTTCATAGACATCATTGGCTAAGCCACAACTGGTGGAGCAACAAGTTTTACTAGTAAAGCAATAATGCAGGGAAGAAAATCAATAGGTGGTTATGCCATTGGAGTTTGAAAATCCTAAATTAGTACTCTGGAGGCTGAACACCCACTTAGTAAGATACCCATTTTGAGTGACAGGTAGAGATTTTGTATAATCCATCCCCTGAAAAAAACTCAAAATATGATCTATAGTATCCTGAAACATGGGGTTACTAAACAACCTAGTGGGACCTAGGCTGGCCGAATTTCCTCGAGTTGATAAGTTTCCCCCTCAAGCTCAATCTCTTGCTCAAGGTATGCCTCCTTGATATGTCCCTTGATGATGCACCAAGTGCTCTACTTCTATGTTATCCATGGCCTCCTCCCCTTCTCCAACACCTAGCTCGGGCCTCGACAACAGGGACTGGAATATCACCATCTAAATAAATTGAATGTATCCCTTGCCATCTATTCTCCAAAGGAAAGGAATAAATTTAGATTTTATAAGTCGATAAATTTGTCCAATATCAATCAAGTTTAACTATTTTCATAATAATTTCCCATACCCTCTTAAAGATAGCTATGATCATCATTATACCAATTCATGAGACTTTATTAGACATTTACTATTGTACACACGAGAGTGGTGAATCGAGCACTCTAATAACAACTTGTCATAATCGAAACCCCATGAGTTGTGATGGAACATTTCCAAACTCACTATGTCAAGAAATCCTAACTCACCATTAACTAATTCAAAAAGAATAAGACAATAGGATGACAAAAGTAAAATCCGACAAAAATCAAACAAAAATGTCAACATACGACATAAAACTGTATATATGACTCAAAACAATCCCAAGACTCAGTTGTAGTGGACACAAAAGGGACTCTAATATAAATCCAAAACAAATACATAAAATAAGTCTACAATATTTGTGGATAATCAAAGTATAAAATAGATGAGGGCGAGGCAATCATCGAAGGAAGAAACTTACCACAACTTTGACTGATCTTACTCACACAAATCCTAATTATAGAGTCCACCCATACCTGTATCTACATATAAAGGATGCAAGAAAATAGAAGTGAGGACGTTACTCTTGCACTCATTAGGCATAATAGACTGATTGAGCTTAGGTAGAATAAATCTAATAAAGAATACTATTGCACTCATGAAATACTAGTAGTTAAATAATAATAAAATATAATGGATTATCACAGCTCAACAAATATCGAAATATAGGTACATATGATGCAATATAATAATGTGGGATGATATATACACACCCTCTAAGCCTATGAGATCATGATAGGACCTATAGGAGTTTTGTGAAATCCATATATCAACGCTCCATATCACTTGATATAATCAATCCTCACCATTCAACCAACACAACAGATCACTCATAACATCAAGACCTCGCCATCTGGTAATGCAACAGAGGTGTCAATTTTAAAATTAGTTTTTTCACCAAGGAACTCAAATGATAATATCAGAGGCAATATCTATATGATAACCAACATAATCTCAGGGTACCAGCTAACTAATGAAAATAAGCTTCTAGCCAATTCATATCTCTTATCACTAAAACCTCTTAACAAACATATGATTAGACATCACAATTTTAAATCATCTAACTCACAATAATAATCAATAGAATCCCCCACACGGGGATAACAAGAATGAACAAAACAAGCCCAGACATGAATATCACAAAATAACCACATATGAATCTAGAGCTTATTAATCTTCCCAACCTATAACATGATTTGCATGCAAATATCAGTAGCCAAGAGAAGTCTTAGAAATTTTATGTTATAGGCTACCCCAAAATTGAACTTCAAGCCTTTAAGGGAAAAAATTAGTACTCCCCTTTCGAATAGCTTCAGAACAGTCCCAATTTATAAAAAAACAAGTTCTACAAATGAGCACGAGTCAATGTGTCACGACCCAATTTTTTGAATCATGATGGATCCTACTATACCACCAGTAGGAGAGCCAACCCTATAGCTCAGAGCCGAAGCGGATGGCTACGATATCAAAAAGATAAAAGCATAAGTATAATAAATAATTATGTAAATGAAGTAGAAGTAAAAGAATTAATAACTTTCAAGAACTCGTTATCAGTGTAATACAAAACCTCTAAGTACAGAATAAGGAATCAAATCTCTAATCAAAATATATCTCAAAAAATACATGGAGATCAAAATCAATGCTGACGAGAAGCAGGAAAAGCTGAACCAAGCTAACCATGAGTCTCTGAACGTCAATTTAGTCTGCACCAACAATGATTTGTAAATCAAGGTTGGGCACCTGTACTCGGATCTACACATAGGCAAGTGTAGTATGAGTACAAGCTGCCGAAGCAACCCGTACCCAGTAGACTTCGAGGGCCCACTAGGCATATAATAATAATACAAGCAGTAAATAACGGAAGGCAATAAATATGGTCACAGAAGCACATAGTACATTATGGAAGCTAGCTACTCAAGTAGGGGTAAAGCAACAAGTAGAACATGTATTGCTAGCTAATCACATATTAGGAATTCAGACAATGAAGAAAGACATAACCAAAATTATTGCAACAATATATATGACTAATAATAATAATAATCCAGATTCAAAAGAAGACATAAAGGAAACATGGACAGTATACCAGTAACCTCAAGTAAAATAGAAAAGACTAATAAGATGATACAACGCATAATAATCCAAATATGAAGTAAGTCTATAAAGTAACACTACCGTAACTAAGAAGTACAACAATAACATAATAAATAAATTAAACATAGAATTCACGCTCACCATAGGTCTTACATCTCAGCTAGGGTACACTGAAGAAGAAAAGTGCAGAAAAGTAAATACACACGCATGAAGTAACCAGTCCTGTGTACGTTTCTCCTTCAGTACCCGTAGGTCCAGTAGGCAGAATCCATGGAAGGATACCTTAAATATTCTCAGTATATCCCTATCTCATTGTATACACCCCACTCTGCATCACCGTAGCTCAGAGGAAAGGTCCATGGAGGTACGCTCACCATGTACTATCTCTAATGCCATCGTAACCTCACATCCCAACTCACAGTTCCTCAAGGGTTTCATAACTGGCATTAAATGCCTCATAATAATATCATGAAGGCATACTCAGCAAGTCCTAGTGCGTAACACCTCAATGTAATAGTATCACCAATATCCTCAATGGAACAGGCATAATCAAAGTCTCCATAACCAATAAGTGTGATAAGTGTCAACGAGTTGTACTCATTACCATACGACGAAAAACTCAA
>JBDJHY010268428.1:0-10393 GCA_039654485.1 Withania somnifera
TTCACTACAAAACCATCACATACTATACAATTATTCTCAAAACAAAGTCAATTACTACGAGTTATGTGGCTTTCCGATAGGTAAAACTTCCTATGATCAGTCATCTAAAAATACAGTCTCAAACATCTCCAGGTACTACTTAAGCATCTTTTCATGAGGTTCAAAAGACAAAATGTGTAGGAGCATTCATTAGTCCAAAAGAAAACCATAACAAATTTTGTAGGCTATCTTTGGAATGTTACATTCTCTGAGTTTCAGCTTATGATGCCCTGATCTGATTTCCATCTTGGAAAAGAAATTAGCTTTTTATGGCTGGTTGAATAAGTCATCAATGTTGGGGTTAGGATACTTATTCTTGATGGTTACCTTGTTTAATTGAATGTAGTCTATCTATATCCTCTGAGAAAGTCATCCATCATCTGCACCATGATATTTGGGGTACCCCATATAGATAAAATGGGCCTGATAAAAACTCTACCTAAGAGATATTTAAACTATTCCTTCATCTCTATGACTTGTGTTGGGGCTATTTTATATCACAGAATAGATATAGAATGAGTGTCCAAAAGAAGGTCTATCCTAAAATCAATATCCCTATGTAGAGGGACTCTAGGAAGATCCTTAAAATGACTAGTGGAAACTTATTAACAACAGGAATTGACTGGATACTAGAAACTTAGGTTTCAGAACCCTTGAACCAAAATAGATGGTAAATATAATCCTTAGAAATAATATTTCTAGCCTAAAGGTAATAAGTTAAACTACCCTTAGGAATGACTGGACTATCCTTCCATTATAGGACTAGTTATATTAGGGAAATAGAATTTTACCACTCTAGTCCTATAATTAACTATGGCATAATAAGAATGCAACCAGTTTATGCCAAGAATAACATCAAAATCAAACTTATCAAGCTCTACAACAACAGGAGGGCAATATATAAAGGAATGAGACTAGAAAATTTCTATATACTCTTTTAGACTGACTAGTCTAAATATAGAAACATAAGGTATAACAAAGGATGTATTAGCTCTTGGGTTGAGAAATAGATATACATCAATAAAATGGAATTTTAACATACCAGTAACAACATCAGGGGAATATTCTTGGTATTTGTAGAATCCAATAGCATATAATCAATTTTGTTACGGACCAACACCATAGGTACTCAAAGTAGCACCCTATTAAGAAGGATGACTTGAAAGAACTATTTAATTTATAGATTGGTATTGACTACTGGTGTTCTTAATTCTAAATGCGAGATAATACTTTAACCTATGGCCCATCTAGCTAGTATGAAAACACATATCCTTACTATTGAGGCATTTTACAAGGCATTCCCCCCCCCCCGGTTGCCAGTGGGGTATGATACATAGTTACTTGGGGAAGTTATCTAAGATATAGAACCTGTATCTTTCCTTCTAATAGTGGTAGATTTTGGGTGCTGGAGATGGAGTACTTGATGATGATGGTTCTGGTATGAATACCTTTGCTGAGAAGGAGTCTAGTTTTTGCTGTCAAAGTTTTGTTGGTTGTAGTAAAACTGGTCCATTTTAGCTCTCTTATTTATGCCTCTTTGTTTCCTTCAATTCCTCTTCTTCCATCATCGGTGCATAAATTATTAGTCTGGAGATATTCATATCCCCAATCAATATAGGAGTCTTGTATTTATTCTTTATCAGATCAGAGATACTATGGAAAAAAACATCTAATCGTAGCTCTTAGCTCAATAAACACTTTCAAAACATAATTGGATAGATTATTGAACTTCAGGCTATGCTACCTCACAAACATAGATCCCTGTCTGAGATTCATGAACTTTTTTACTTTTCCTCCCTTATCTCACTCTGAAAGAACCTATCCAAGAAAGCCTCAAAAAACATGTTACACATGACATGAGCATCATTATTTTCATGACAATCCTTCCACTGCACATACTAGAGATGAGGTACCTCTTTAAGCTAGTAGGATATCAACTCAACCCTTTCTATATTCGTCACCTATATCACCTAAAAATATTGTTTGACTCATTCAGGAAAATCTGGGGTCCTCCTCCACCTGCAACCCTGTGAAATCAAAAAGGTTCATTATGAAAAAATCCCTAACTCTAGAGGTAGTTGAACCTCCAAATGGGGATGCAGGGGATATTCTTTGTTCGTTAACCTAATCTATGACCGCTTGTGCCATTAACTGAATAAAATCTCTAAACTGAATATTAGTGACATTTTTTGATTGGTTGACAAGAGCTAGTGGGACCTCATTCATAGCCTGACATGACTTTATGGGTGCTCTAAGGATGGAGGCATTATCTGATATATGTGAAGCATGAATTAGAGGAGAATCATAGAGTTAAACTCTATAGGAAAAGAAGGATATGAAAGAAGGAAAATGTTTGTTAAACCTTCAGTAGCCTCTCCATTATAAGTGTGGTATGCTTTACACTCATAATAAAGACTATACTAATCGTGACTTTCATACATCATAGGACTCTTGAAAATAGTTCTCAGATAAGAAATTTGTCACTTTATAGGTCTATACCCTTGACTAGACATGGAACTTAGAACCACAAGTGGTCCCAAGATAACCAAAGGTACATGCGCACTACTAAGATCATAAAATTAAACTAAGAAAAATCTTGAAAGCAATCATAAGTAGGCACTACTAGTCAAAACGAGTGAAAACATGAATAAAATACTGAGAATTTTCATTGTATCATAAATATTCATAAAAGGAAATATTAAAATAACTATTTTTCGAGATCCTATTATATGACTTAAAAGTTGCTAGTATAAGTCCCCAACTAACTCTAAATGCTGGATAAAATGAGATCCGAAAGAGAACTTACTACACCAGTTATTAGAAAAATGAATCTCTCCAGTGATACAACTGAAATACAAATACAAGCTATATGTGAGCGTAGGGAGGTGCACCTAGATTTACATTATAAAAAAATGTAGAACATAAAGTATGCGGTCAGAACGTTGAATGTACTGTGTATGTGAGATATGTATAATATGAACATGAAGGTGCTTAATTATACTTTTTAAGTAGGGTTTTGATGATTAGAAAAACAAAAATGAAAATGTGCTTACAATATAGTTCAATGAACCAAATACATAGCCATAAGCTAAAATCATAAGTCATAACCAAAGGTTAATGCACCCGATCCCCAATTCTTGATCACCCCGGATGATCGTGTTGGATGAACATTTATGATATGTTTTGCATCTTGTTCGCACACTCTTCATTCAGTGTGATTTGAACCAGGGTAGGATCTTCCAAATACATAATAATGTCTTAAACTATTCCGTCAATGCACCTATAGTGATCTAAACCATAAGATTATATCGTGGAAATTTCTCATAATTAACATAAACCTTGCTATAAGAAAACATGGAGTCCAATGTCATACACCCCCTCTGAAAAAAGTTTTTCTAACCTGCAAAATTTTGAGCCATAACATAAGGATCCTCAAAGGTATAAAGGCATAAACCTACACTGGTAATGTATTTGTAGAGCTTCGGTTATCTAGAAATGTTTCTCTCTTTGTGCTAATGTCCTCCCAAAATCATGTCACATACTAGTGCTCATAAGATATTCGTGACATATGTAGATGTCAAAGACTACTCCTACTCATTAATGTATGCCTCTGTTCCATATCTAATTACTCAAAACTTGTTGTTTCTGAGCCGGAGCTCTATATAATATTAAAATTATAAGTCATAGAAATCGGGAGAAAATTGTCTTGAAATCCACCTTTTCTCAAATCAGAGATTACAAGGACAATGTATAAAGGTTTATTTGAAATCATGTAAATAGCATGCAAAGTAATGTATCAAGATTCTAAATCATAACTATGAATGAAAAATCACGATTACATGGATTATATACATATGATGATCATAAAGAATTAAAAATAATAAAATCTAGCAAAGTTATAAATTGGGTTGAAACCCTAATTATAGAATTATAAAGTACTGACATACAACTAGAATTTGTAGGCATGAGGGTGAAATAAATCCCCTCACCCCATTAAATATCCATATACCTGATTATAGACAATATTCTATAAAACAATGGTTGGAAGATTGAATATTGGAAGCTTGGGAGAAAAAGTCTAATCGTACTGTCTAAGGGAATTTTGACAATGGGGAATGTACAAGTGTTTTAGGAGAAATAATACTATTTAATAATAAAATATCATTTTAGAAACATGAAATAAAGTAGCATATGGCATAGGAGGGTAGGAAAATGACTAAAAATCCCCTAATAAAATGAATTAAAAATCTAGAAAATTGGACTTCACAAATCGGTCCACTTTCCCTAGAATGCATTTCGTAACTTATGGTCCAGAGGTCCATTTTTATCATGTTTTATAAGATTCCATGATTTTGCATTACAGTCCATCGATCGTTCCATAACTCATAGAATTATCCTTGGATAGGATGTCACAACCCAAAATCAAGTCATGATGGAACCTACACTCTGCTTGTAGGCAAGCCTATCCCTAAAGCCCAGAGTGACAAACAATGAGTTGTAACTAATTCAACCACAGACAATAAGTAGGAACAAGGGAAATACGGAACAATAGTATATAGATAACATAATACCAACCTAAAACCTGGTGTTAATGGCATAAGGAGATATAAAATTAGAGTATACAAAAGAATATATACAACATATACACAGTCCTACTAACCTTGTTGGAATAAAATAGACTAGACAATAATAGGAGGAATACATGATCATATTGTAAACCAGAAGCTAACTGTAGTCTCTGGTTCCTCTATCTAGTCAGCACGATCACACCGCCTCGATGACCTATTCAGTATCTGCACCACGAAAACGTTGTAGAAGTGTGTATAAGTACCAAACATAAGTACATAGTAGGTATTATAGGAAGAGTAGGAAAAATAAAGTATCAACAAATAAACAGGCATGGAAATCACAATAGTCCATCGCAGCTAAGTAAAGCAGTATATAGAAAGGAATAATAAGCACTACCACTAAAAGGGAATATGTATAAGTAGATAAGTTACAATAGCACTCCTAAAGAAAGTAGGTCTATGCACTACAATCTCACCATAAGATAACCACCCCGTAGTTAGAGATATCAAAGTCAGAAAATATACATAATCTCTAACTCAGCACCGAAGTGTGCCATTACAAAGGATAAATAACAACTACAAGGGTATAAACTAAGTGAAGTAGCAATTATAATGCAATTGGTCCTTCACCCGACCACTAGGTAAAAACAATAAAAAAAAAACATACATATCCTACCTGACACTCCACTGCATCGGTAGGCACAATCAAGACAAACAAGAACTCACCGTGACTACCCCATTAAGACTGGATAGTACAACTAGAGCGATAGAATGAATGCATAGGGATAGTAGAAAAAAATGTACAGACATTAGATACAATAGACCATGACTCTAGATGCTTAACCTAGGACCCCCATATGATACCACGCCTCAATAGCCAAGAATTGGCTCACGTCCGAGACCCGTGCCTCATAATCAAGAGTTGTCTCGCTCAAAAATCCCATACCTCACAATTAGCATCGATACCGTGCCAAGATAGTAAGTATGAAATAGTAAAACATCTTGCTTCATTAAATACTTTAAAATATCTTCGTACCAACATGTGGTCATGAATTTCGTATACATATAGATATAAGAAACATCATTCATGTTTAGCTAGTAAAATCCTCCAATTTTAGTTAATCAAGGATCTATTATTTGTTCAAAGTACTAGGTCACACCCTTACCCTCAGAACCTCAACATAAGAGTCCAAATTGGATGAACATAGCACACTAAAAACACAAATAGGTCTACTGTACAATCAGGATTGTTCATAGGCCACCACCTAAGATCACACCACAATTCGGGTACTTACAATGCCCCACTCCACCTCAAAAGGTCCATATTCTATTTGTAGTAGGAAAAATGATACTATAATAGCTTGGGGAATCCTATATCCCCACACGAGGTCACAATGAAGTAGTAAAAACCCATAAGAAAAAAGGAGATAGCAAGAAGGAAACTAGCCTAGAAACCCAACCCTAAAACTATCATATTAATTACATAGTATAATCCCCATTTCAGAATGGCGCCGACAAAATCCTTGAAAAATCGAAAAAAACAGCCTAAGCATCACAAAAATCCTGAAATATCCCAAAAATATCAAAACAGTAATCCAATGATCAAGACAAGAAAAACAAGAGCAATATTTTTGAATGCAAGAAGGGTCATAAATCGGGTCTAAACATAGGCCCACATCCAAGAAAATAAAATAAAATTCACTAACATGTAGAGCCCATCCCAAGGAACATGTTGTACAAAATTAAGCACAAATGATAAGGGATGAAGTAGAAGAACTAAAATGTACACACTTTCCCAAGCTAAACAATGAGATATTCCAACTCAAATCTCCTCTCTAATGGTTGAAAAATGCTTGGAATGAAAGGAAAATGAACAAAAGTAATATATTTAGGTTGCCTGCATTGCCGCAAGAGTGAACCTATAGAGATAACCCAAAAGGTCACAGGTGCAAACCTAGCCTTGTGTCGTCGAGGCGGACCAGAATCCTACAGGGGAAAAGTCACATGGATGACGCAGAGCCATAGGTGATACCACATTGAGACATCATAAGAATCATAGGAGCGACCCATGGTCCCCAAGGAGCTTATCGAAAGGGCAGACCATAGTTCGCAGGGGATACTTCACGAGTACAACCCCCTGGTTGTAGGTGTTGTCCTACAGACATAGTCAAAAGTCGACCAGGATTTTCTATGGCTACAACATCCCAACAACTATTATCAACAACTTTGAGGGGCCTAGAAAATGCATTTCGAGTGACATTTAGCAAACTAAGTATACTCCTTACATGGAGAAGGCATTATAGATCTAATGGAATTGTTGAAATGACCAACCAAAGTCGTCTAGAGTGAAAGACCCCTAGAACCAATCAAAACCAAAAATAGCAAAAATATATCAAAGCAGCATGATCCTCCAAAATAAGCGCGGACATAGTAGGGAGCATACCAATAACCCTGTCGGTCTAAATTTGACATTCTAAGAGATGATAGAAATGCTAGAACTATGATCTGAAACTATTATCACCATAAGATGACTTTGGTCAGATTCTCACCTCTAAATGAATTGGATTTCCAAAAACATGAACAAAACTAAGAAGAAAACTCAAAACTAAAACCAATAGTCCACCTAGACAAAATTTGGCATTCCAAAGCTAATGGAACTATAAGAATCTGATTTTGCACTTGTTTTCTAAGAATTCACTCTCAAGTTCAACCATTTCAAGGTTAAGACTTCAAAATAGGGAAATTAAGATAACATGCAACAAAGCTACTAGGTAACAAACTACCAGTCCCAGTAAGTCATAAATGACTTGAGGCAGCCAACACAAGGATATAATTATCAAAAAAGTAGTACAAAGAGGAAATAACCATGCACGTCATTACAACATCGACAACTAAAAAAGACTTTCATCCTAAAAAGTCAAGGAAAGGGTAATTCTTGAAGGATCAAATAGTTGTGGATACTGGGCTAACATATTAAGATTTGTCTATTAGGACCCAAGAACTCAAGTTATGATGGCTTCTACCATGTCTCACCAGTAGAAAAGAAAAAATCCTCCATGCGGAGCGACAAGCAGTAGACGAAACACAGGAAGAGAATAAAAGATATAATATAAGTACTACAACATTCACTACCCCTACGATCTGGTATCAGAAGTACAAAAGGAATTTAAATACAGAGTACAACATCTCTATCCAAAAAAAGCATAAATTGTCTCTAAATGTAGGTAGAGGTACAAGTTACTGTAGCTAGAGAATGGCAGCTCGAATCCCATAAGCTTACTGTGATCTCCAAAACTCCCAAAAGCTAAACAGCATGAGCTATGTCCTCAATGATAACCCACATTATTCCTTGCATCACAAAATTATGTAGAAGTATAGTATGAGCTCCAACAACAATAGGTACCCAGTAGGCATCATAGGTCAACTAGGTGAGCATAAAGCACAAATAATGTAATTGAGCAATCAATAATAATAGGTAATGTAATAATTGAGATAGGAGTACAAGTAAAAGCTAAGAAGTAAAAAAAATTTAAAAGTAAGGCAGATAATCAATAAGAAGGGAATATAGAAAGGCATTAACCAATATACAAGCAAAGTACAAAAGCCTATCACTAAAGAAGAGAGAGAGTATCCACCTGGCCCACCAACGAAACATAAATAATAACTAAATACAAGAAGATAAAGGGGTAAAGTAAGAGTAGGTAGTAATGTAACAGAGTATCCAGTCATGACTTAACAAAAAAAGAAGCACATCCAGCTATAAGGAGGAAACAACATACAGGGAACGACTAATTAAGGTGAACCAATTGACATTTGAGTATCGATATGGGCATAAATAGCGAGAAAAATACCTGGTTCTCCAATACAGTAACCAGCTAAGTCAACACCATGAACTTCCAAGGAATCAGTAGAGTTTAAAGTAGTACAAAACAACAGATAATGGATAATGAAACTAAGAAAGCATAAAGGTAAGTAAAGAGTAGATATAACCCATAAAAGCTCCTATTGGGCTCCTGGGAAAAACAAAAAACAAAAACATACAAAACCTACCAAATGCCCCACCCCGCTGTTAGGCATAAATAGAACATACAAAAACCCAACGTAGGCTCCCTTTTAGATATAAAAGCACAGACAAATGCATAAACATGCAATGCAAGGGGGTGGTAAAGTATGAAAGTATAAATACAATTTTGTATGTTCCCCCTATGACTCATGCCTCAACAGGGTGGAACCAATAGTAGATCACATTTGTATATCTATCCTCCCCCATATACTCCTCCGCCGGTATCCTTTGATCCAGAAAGGAAGGGATCGTGGAAGGTGATGGTGGATTCCCAACCCATATTTCTCTCATGCCAACAACATGCTCCATGCCCTAAAAAGTAGAGTCTCATCAATCCAACCTATCTGCGAAGCCTCTCAACTAGAAACCAAGTCAGATACCATAACTCTGTACTTATTAAGTACGGCATCCTAGTGCCATAAAGCTCAAGTTTATATCCAGTACCATACTTTGTACAGAACCATCAAATAATCAGGCGACTAGTAATAGTAGGATAGGTGATAGGGTAAAAATAGTGTACAAACCGTGTGAGAAAATAGATTTTACCTACATGCCACCAAAAGTATACATATATAGAATAGAAATTCTTTCAGGTTTAGAGTACAATTTATTATTCCATTAAGTTATTCAACGTCCAAAACCAGTATCACCTCTGCATATGTGAAAAATGCATGTTCATAGATAATGCTATCTAACATAATAATATAGCTTGCAAACCATAAAAAAACGCTCACTTACAATATCCCATATCCACCCGGGATGCATAACTCAACTAGGCTATATGATATCGTCCTAAGCCCCACCTTTCTTAAGAAGTAAAATCAGTACCTATGTTGGGCATAACAACTCAACCCTGAATAGGATGTATAAAGCCTAGGTCCAACAACATACTCACGGGAAAGGTAAGAAATAACTTCTAACACAAATCAACCACATAGGGAACAAAAAGGAAGAATAAGGAGATAAAAATACAAAGAGATCATAAGACAACTCATATGGAACTACCAAATCAAACACTAGGTTGAGGAAGCATAAAGAGATGATAAGGCATATCTGACATGGAATGGGTGATCAAACATAAGTCCCAACCCGACATGCTTGACGGTTGCATTATTAGTACCATATACACACAGTATGATAAAAAAGAAAGTCGTAACCTACATGAGCATCAGTAAAGATCCTCGAAACACTCACAAAAAGACTTAACCTCCGCGAGATACCCAAAATAGCTCAAAACTATGTAATGACCCACATGGTCATCTTCTTGCTTTTTTGTGTGTGTTTAGATACTTCTATTAGCTACCCCAAGTCATTAATGACTTATAGGGTTAGGTATTTTGGTTCCCTAGCAATTCTATTTGTTGTTATCTTATTTTCCCTATTTCAAAGGCTTAAAGTTTTAAAGGCTTAACCTTGAAATGGTGAACTTGAGAGTGAATTATTAGTAAAAGAGCTCCAAACCAAATTCTTACTATTCTGTTAGCTCTAAAATTCCTACTTTTGTCTAGTTGGACTTTTATTGTAAGTCTTGGGGGGGGAGGGTTTGTTTCTTGAGTTTGAGATATTTCATGGAAATTCATTTCGATCTAAGTTTAGTTTTTATCCTAGGATGGCTTTAGGGTAACAGATCTCCATATCAGAATTCTAATACTTCCATCAAATATATAATGTCAATTTTTGGATAGTAGGATTATTGGTATGCTTTCCTATGTGTCCAAACTCA
>JBDJHY010268479.1:0-10392 GCA_039654485.1 Withania somnifera
GTTTGGCATATGCCTGCTCTGACCGAGATCTTTGGGGATGATTCCGTACTACAGTTCGGTGGAGGAACTTTAGGACACCCTTGGGGTAATGCGCCAGGTGCTGTAGCTAACCGAGTAGCTCTAGAAGCATGTGTAAAAGCTCGTAATGAAGGACGTGATCTTGCTGCTGAGGGTAATGTAATTATCCGTGAGGCTACCAAATGGAGTCCTGAACTAGCTGCCGCTTGTGAGGTATGGAAAGAGATCAAATTTGAGTTCGAGGCAGTGGATAAATTGGATAAATAAGCCTAAAGATAAGTAATTACTCTCCGTTCTCTTAATTGAATTGCAATTAAACTCGGCCCAATCTTTTACTAAAAAGGATTGAGCCGAATACAAAGATTCTATTGCATGTATGATATCTAAATATATATCTATAGATATATACGATTTGAAATAGAAAATCTAAGACTCAAATGTTTCTACTGTTGACTTTTATATCAAATTCTACTCTAATATAACTAGTCAAATATTCTTTTTTTTTTGACTAAAAAAATTAGTCAAATTTTTTTAGTTGAAAAAAAGCGGGTGGAGCAAAGGGATATGGCGATCATTACTATGACTATTCGTGATATGATTAATCATATTCGCATAACTACGTTCTCACACTTAGAAGAGAACGTTATTTTTTTTTGAAAAAAAAAGAGGAACAAACGCATATGGCTATTGGGTGGTTTAATGAGATGGTCTTTCATTTTCAGAAGGAGTTAGAACGCAGGTATGGGATAAAGAAATCAACGCACAATCTTGGTCCTATTGAAAATAGGAGTCAAAGTCAAGATCCGGGTCGAAAGGGTAGGGCTAAAAAGGCTAAAAACATTCATAGTTGCAGGAATCATGACAATTCGAGTTACACTAATGTCGATAATTTACCTGACTCCGATGATGACTCTGATGAGCCTCTTTTCTTTGTTACGGATAGTAATGGAGACATTTTTTCTAGTAAAAGTTGGGAGACTGAGGTTGAAAACTACCTTTGTTATCTGAGTGAACTAGAAAGGTACTGTTCTTTTATGAGTCAAGTAAAAGATGGTTTTTCTGGCTGGTCTTTTGATCTCTTTAAGAAAACAAATAAAACGGGTGGATCTAATCAAACAGAAGAGTCTTTTTCTAGACGCGTTTTGGATATCGGTTTTGGTCGTGAATTTGATTTGGATTTTAAGTATGATGATAATCCTCAAGTAAAAGATTATACTAATTTTGATGAAATAGAAATTTTCGATCCAAGATTTAATAGATATAATGAAAATCCAAGCGGAAATTCTGAAAATCAGAATGAAAATCAAAGCGATGATTCTGAAAATCCAAGCGGAAATTCTGAAAATCAGAATGAAAATCAAAGCGGAGAATCTAACCCAAACGCTTGGATGGGGGAACTTTGGGTTATGTGCGAAGACTGTGCACACTTAAATTTTAAGAAATTTTTCTTAGACAAATTGAATATTTGTGAAGAATGTGGATCTCATTTGGCAATGAATAGTTCAGAAAGAATCGAAGTTTTCGTCGACCCCGGTACTTGGGTTCCTATGCACGAAGACATGCTCTCTTTAGATTTCCTTGCATGTCTTTGGGAAGAGGGAGAGTATCAGGAAGAGGAAAATAAGGAGCAAGAAGAAAATAAAGAGATCCATAAAGAGGAAAATAAACAGGAAGAGTCTGAATTAGTAGAGGAAGGTCCATTCTATAGGCTATATAAGAAAAGGGGAGCTTATAAGTATAAGGTAGTTTTTCCTTATAAGCAAAAGGAGGTAGAGAAAGAGGAAAATAAACAGCAAGAGGGAGAGTATCAGGAAGAGGAAGGGTTTGAATTAGCAGAAGCGTATGGATTTGTAGAGAAAGGTCCATTATATGAGCTATATCAAGACGGAGAGTCTACGTATAAGATAAATAGGGTAGAGATAGAGTATCATAAAGAAGAAAATAAAGAGGTCCATAAAGAGGAAAATAAACAGGAAGAGTATGAATTAGTACGTGAAGGGCCATTGTATATACTTTATAAGTATAAAGGAGATAAAGAAGAAAATAAACAGCAAGAGCAAGAGTATGAATTATTACGTGGAGATCCATTCGATAGATATGACATATATAAGAAAAAGATAAATGGGGTAGAGGTAGAGTTTCCGTATAAGGTAGAGGTCGGGGAAAATACGGAACAAGAAGAAAATAAAGAAGTCGATAAAGAGGAAAATAACAAAGAAGAAGAAAATAAAGAGGTCCATAAAGAGGAAAATAACAAGGAAGGGGAAAATAAAGAAGTCGATAAAGAGGAAAATAATAAGGAAGGGGAAAATAAAGAAGTCGATAAAGAGGAAAATAAACAGCAAGAGGAAAAGGATGAGCCTTATGACGATCGTCTTGATCGTTATGAAAGAAATACAGGATTATCTGAGGCTATTCAAACGGGCGTAGGTCAAATAAATGGTTTTCCCGTCGCAATGGGGTTTATGGATTTTCGGTTTATAGGGGGTAGTATGGGTAGTGTAGTGGGGGAGAAAATCACCCGTTTGATTGAGTACGCTACCAATCAATTTCTACCTCTTATTATAGTGTGTGCTTCGGGAGGGGCGCGCATGCAAGAAGGAAGTTTGAGCTTGATGCAAATGGGTAAAATCGCGTGTGCCTTATATGATTATCAATCAATTAACAAGTTGTTTTTTGTATCAGTCCTTACATCTCCTACTACTGGTGGGGTAACAGCAAGTTTTGGTATGTTGGGAGATATCATTATTGCTGAACCCAATGCCACCATTGCATTTGCGGGTAAAAGAGTAATTGAAGAAACATTGAAAATCGAGGTACCCGAGGGTATACAAGAGACTGAATTTTTATTCGAGCAGGGCGCGTTCGACCTAATCTTACCGCGTACGCTTTTTAAAAAGGTTCTAATTGAGATATTTAGGTTCCAAGACTTGGAATCTTTGAATACCAATCTAATGAAGTATTCAATTAGGTAGAGGAAACGAAGTTGAATTATGTTATTTGTAGCAAACAAAACAATTAGTTAGCTCGTCGGAATCAAAGAAAACCCCATTCTTATTTTCTTTGATTCCGACAAGCTAACTAATTAAAAAATCTCTATCAACAAGATAAAAGCGCGAGTTCTTTCTTTCGTGAAATTAGGCAAATAAGACGAATTTCGTCTTACGTATCTAAGAAAATGCAAATCAAATATAGAAAACGTAGATATAAGGAATCTTTCGAGAATTTGTAAGAAACTCTTTCTTTATGAAATTAGAAGACAAGAAGAAAAAAATAAAGTGGATTATCATACGTATCTTTGATGTAGAAAGATGAATAAGTCCATTTATTTAGTTGTACATTCCTTGGACTTATTCTATATACTCACTTAGATATCTAGATACTTATATCTCTCCTAAGAATTTTCAAATTGAATTTATTCAAAATAACTATGAATTCATAATAATTACAATTCTTATATATAATTAGTATAAATATAAAATATGATATTAAATTAAAAAAACTAATAACAGGTACAAATAGTAAATCGAGGTACCCATTTTATGACAACTTTCTATTTTCCCTCTATTTTTGTGCCTTTAGTAGGCCTAGTATTTCCGGCCATTGCAATGGCTTCTTTATTTCTTCATGTTCAAAAAAACAAGATTGTTTAGATCTGAGGAGACCCAACCTCATCTCTTTTTTGAAACTTAGACTTCTAGCATAACACAGATATTTCGTTTGGGAAATGGGGTATAACATGGGATTTCCGCCGAACATAAAGGAAAAAGCTCTTATGCCTGCAGAACATCATCTATGGGTAAATGAATTCTAGCTAGTTTCAAATAGATCCGGATGGCTGGATACCTAAGTCAAGTTGGTGGATCTATATGGATATCAATATGTAGATTATGTAGATTAGGATCATATGAAGGGTATCTTATTATTTTAGATCGAACTAATTTGATGAATTACTCCTAAAGGTTCACATCAAACTAGTGCTAGTTGACCTCAAACTAGTGCTAGTTGATGAGAGTTCCTTCGGAAACAAAAAGGTTTGGGGTATTCTCTCAATTCCAATAAAATGCAATCGGAGCAAGTATGAGTTGGCGATCAGAAGATATATGGATAGAACTTCTAACGGGATCTCGAAAACTAAGTAATTTTTTCTGGGCCCTTATCGTTTTTTTAGGTTCATTAGGATTCTTATTGGTTGGAATTTCCAGTTATCTTGGTAGACATTTGGTTGCTTTTGATCCGTCTCAGGAAATCCCATTTTTTCCACAAGGGCTTGTGATGTATTTCTACGGGATCGCGGGTCTCTTTATTAGTTCCTATTTGTGGTGCACAATTTCCTGGAATGTAGGGAGTGGTTATGATCGATTCGATAGAAAGGAAGGAATAGTGTGTATTTTTCGTTGGGGATTTCCTGGAAAAAATCGTCGCATATTCCTCCGATTCCTTATAAAAGATATTCAATCCGTTCGAATAGAAATTAAAGAGGGTATTTATGCTCGCCGTATCCTTTATATGGACATCAGAGGCTGGGGGGATATTCCGTTGACCCCTCCTGATGAGAATTTGACTCCACGAGAAATTGAACAAAAAGCCGCGGAATTGGCCTATTTCTTGCGCGTACCAATTGAAGTCTTTTGAGAAAAGGAACTGGGGGCTGAAGAACGAATGCTTTCTCGGCAGGAGGGAAAAAGTGAAAGAATCCTGTTTTTTCTATAACATAACTTAACTGAAGGTCAGAACGTTCAGTCGAGCCAATGCGCGCGTATATGGAACAACCATAAAACCCCCTTTGTATTTTTTTATACGTATCCAAATGCATGCAACTCAATTGAAAGAAGTAAGAAATTGAACTACTAGATTCAATTGATCTCATATATCAAACGATTTCGAAAGAAAGAAAGTTTTCTTTTTTTGAAGTTCAATATTTGTTGGAAGTGATACTTTAGATGCAGATAAATCATATCTTGTAAATCATTTCCTTTTTGTCAATCGACTTTGTTTATCCTTTGGTTTGTGCTCTTTACTAACCAATAGTGGGTTTTCTTACTACTAATAACTGCCCCATTTCTGTCTTGTTTTAACGCTCATTTTTTTGATCATCACAACATCTTTCTCTCAATTATTCTATTCTTGGCTATGGGGAATTGTTGGAATTTTTTCGACATATTGGATATTTTGGTAGAAAAGGAGTTCTTTTGTCTCAAAATCTCAAGAATATTCATTACTTAAATAAAGTACTTCTTTGGGTCATTCATCGAAAGGAGACACTTGTTTGGAATTTGATGCATTCAGATATAGATATCTGGAAACATTTGATTATTTCTTCATTCGAATTCGAGGTGGAGTCTTAGTCTATTTTTGGATTCTTTCTAGATTCAAACAAAATCACAAACCAAATAGATTCATAGGTTTGATACCTTGTCTAGAACTCATGTTTGAAAGAAATATTCGATCCCATAGAGTCGACAAATGAAGTGGGTAAATTACAAATTCACAGGTGAAAAATGGCAAAAAAGAAAGCATTCACTCCTCTTTTGTATCTTGCATCTATAGTATTTTTGCCCTGGTGGATTTCTCTCTCATTTACGAAAAGTATGGAATCTTGGGTTATTCATTGGTCGAATACTGGTCAATCCGAAATTTTTTTGAACGATATTCAAGAAAAAAGTATTCTAGAAAAGTTCATAGAATTAGAGGAAATCCTATTCTTGGACGAAATGATCAAGGAATACTCGGAAACACATCTACAAAAGCTTCCTATAGGAATCCACAAAGAAACGATCCACTTAATCAAGATACACAATGAGGCTCGTATCCATACGATTTTGCACTTCTCGACAAATATAACCTGTTTTGTTATTCTAAGCGGTTATTCTATTTTAGGTAATGAAAAACTTGTTATTCTTAACTCTTGGGCTCAGGAATTCCTATATAACTTAAGTGATACAGTAAAAGCTTTTTCAATTCTTTTATTAACCGATTTTTGTATTGGATTTCATTCTCCCCGTGGTTGGGAACTAATGATTGGTTCTGTCTACAAAGATTTTGGATTTGTTCATAATGATCAAATAATATCTGGTCTTGGTTGCACTTTTCCAGTTATTCTGGATACTATTTTTAAATATTGGATTTTCCGTTATTTAAATCGTGTATCGCCGTCACTTGTAGTTATTTATCATTCAATGAATGGTTGATAAACGATCCACCCATATTAATCGAATCAATTAGAATGTTTCTTGCTTATGGAGTTTTCCATAAGCATTCAAACTTCCGACCGGGGGATTTTCCCGCTTTCCTTTCATCCTATAGTATTCCAGTAAAATGATTCCAGTAAATAGCAAAATCGTGGATAGGGAACTAGACTAGCCACCTACCCAATTTATTGTAGAAATTTTCGGATCAATGATTAGACCATGCAAACTAGAAATACTTTTTCTTGTATAAAGGAACAGATTACTCGATCTATTTCCGTATCGCTCATGATATATATCATGACTCGGGCATCGATTTCAAGTGCATATCCCATTTTTGCGCAGCAGGGTTATGAAAATCCACGAGAAGCAACTGGGCGTATTGTATGTGCGAATTGCCATTTAGCTAATAAGCCCGTGGATATTGAGGTTCCACAAGCGGTACTTCCGGATACTGTATTTGAAGCAGTTGTTCGAATTCCTTATGATAAGCAAGTGAAACAAGTTCTTGCTAATGGTAAGAAAGGGGGTTTGAATGTGGGGGCTGTTCTTATTTTACCGGAGGGGTTTGAATTAGCTCCTTCCGATCGTATTTCTCCCGAGATGAAAGAAAAGATAGGTAATTTGTCTTTTCAGAGCTATCGACCTAATAAAAAAAATATTCTTGTGATAGGGCCTGTCCCTGGGCAGAAATATAGTGAAATCACTTTTCCTATTCTTTCCCCAGACCCCGCTACTAAGAAAGATGTTTACTTCTTAAAATATCCTATATATGTGGGGGGGAATAGGGGAAGGGGTCAGATTTATCCCGACGGAAGCAAGAGTAACAATACAGTTTATAATGCTACAGGAGCGGGTATAGTAAGTAAAATCATACGAAAAGAAAAAGGGGGATATGAACTAACCATAACAGATCCATCGGATGGACGTCAAGTGGTTGATATTATTCCTCCAGGACCAGAACTTCTTGTTTCAGAGGGTGAATCCATCAAATTGGATCAACCATTAACGAGTAATCCTAATGTAGGTGGATTTGGTCAAGGAGATGCAGAAATAGTACTTCAAGATCCATTACGTGTTCAAGGTCTTTTGTTCTTCTTGGCATCTGTTATTTTGGCACAAATCTTTTTGGTTCTTAAAAAGAAACAGTTTGAGAAGGTTCAATTGGCTGAAATGAATTTCTAGACTCGCAGATTTATCGGCATCCGATTTGGAAAAAGAACAAAATTCTTGTTTGTTGTCAACTGTGGATGATCAAAAAAAAAAAAGAAATTCTGAAAAACCTTTTATTTACTTTCTCGCTTGGGGAATCCCTTGTACCGGATTCCTAGTCAAAATAGGTCGATTTTTGTTTGACTTTATGACTTTACCACCTCTTTTTTGTTTTTTAGCCAAATTGAATTGGTACGACTTTGTTACTATTGCCAGATTTCAATGTCATAAAACGGATTCATTTTATTCTATTTCAATATTGAAATAGAATAAAATTGGGATAGATGTTAGCATAAGTAAGCGGGTAATAGAACGAACTATAAATATGGGGAACAAATAATTCTAGGAGGCATTTTTTGTCTTCCTAGTCTTTCGACACAAGAAAGGGGGTCTAGGAAATTTCTTTTCTTGTGTCGAAAGAGTAATGATTTTGGATCCTGTTCGGCAAAAATTCCTAGTCTTGATTTCGGTTTTCCAGATGTATCAGAACTTTTTTCGATTTATTATGTACAATAAAGTAGTGGACAAACAAAAAATAGAACTTATTTGCCATTTAGACGAAAAAAAGACTCTGATTCTTAAGAACCCAACGGGCCCTTTCCCCTCAAATCAGACAAACAAAGAAGGGAATCCCGTTGAGTTTCTACGCTTTCATGTCTACAACTCAATTCATCCGACGATTTCTACAGGGATGAACCTAATCCAGAATATGAACCATAAAAGAAAATACCTATTAAACCGATCACAAGAGTACCTGTTACAGTACCTATTATCCAAAGAGGAATCCTTCCAGTAGTATCGGACATTTACTCCACCTCCCTCCAATTTCATCAAGTGGTCATGCTAGAGACATAAACAGTCATGGATAATTATGAGATGAGATCCTTCCGAATGGGCTAAGAGAATGCCTAGAATTCTTATTTATTTTCTTTCGTTTTCCTAATTGAAGAAATAATTGGAAAATAAAATAGCAAGTACAAAAATGAGTAATAACCCCCAGTAGAGACTGGTACGATTCAATTCAACATTTTGTTCGTTCGGGTTTGATTGTGTCGTAGCTCTATAATTCGGATTAAGTTTATCGTTGGATGAACTGCATTGCTGATATTGATCCCAAAAAAAAGACGGTAGGTACAGCTAGGCCGTGAACAGCCAACCATCGTACTGTAAAAATTGGATAGGTTCGATCTATAGTCATTAGGGCCTCCTAAAACGATCTACTAAATTCATCGAGTTGTTCCAAAGAATCAAAACGGCCAGTTATTAATGGAATTCCTTGTCGGCTCTCTGTGAAATACTCGTTTGGCCGAGGGCTTCCAAATACATCGTAAGCTAAACCGGTACTGACGAATAACCAACCCGCAATGAATAGGGAAGGTATAGTAATGCTATGAATGACCCAATATCGAATACTGGTAATAATATCAGCAAAAGAACGTTCTCCTGTGCTTCCAGACATGCTCAGCTCCACATATTCTTGTACAGTCAAGGGGGACCGATTCCGTAAAAGATGAGGTCAGTAAAAGGCAATTACTGAAATGGATCTTTGTAGGATCGTCAATATAGTACCGAGGGCATCTTTAGAGTATACCGAATCAGTATAGCTACCCTTCTTCTGACACAGCAACGCAAATTGAATCAGTATTGAAAAGAAGTGCTAAATAATTGATTTGTTCCTTTCCCCTTTGATGTAAAATGATGCTGTATTTTATAGAAAATTCTTACAATGAAAGAGATTTTCATATTTTCACAATTAAATTATAATTAGATGCAAGATCTAGCAATTTACCTTTCGGGCTTGTAGAGACAATTTTTGATTGGAACCCCCCCCCTTTTTTTTTTTCATTTTAAAGAATTGGTTAATTGACCAGTAACAAATATGAGTAGTAGATCCTATTCGATGAAAGAAAGTGAAGAAAGAATCCAATAATTGGAATCAATAATTGGAATGAATTCTTGGATTGGATCTCAAGCCAAATCTTGATCTAGCTACAAGGATGATACTTTTTTTTTAATATGGAAAGAAAAATAGAAAAATTGTATTCCATAATAATTTTATTTACAAATAATAATTCCAATTCAAAAAGAGTTTGATTTTTAAATGAAGTTTCCAGTTCGTATTATTAGTTTCTGCTCAACGACTCGGTTGATAGGAATCGGGAAATGGCTAGATATTAGAAATGATGAATCAGTTTCGTTTTTGATGCCTGTCAGTTTATCTTTGTTCGTGCCCTCTATAATGATTATAATCATAGATGAATCCAAAATTTTCAATTGAACTTATTCTTTCAATTGGGATTTTTGTATATCCTTCTATTTTAGAAAAATGGAAACTTAGGTAAATGCTTTTGAAACGTATGTATAAAAATACCACATCTCATTTAGCCTCTTCACCTCATGCTTACTATAACTAGTTATTTTGGTTTTCTCCTAGTAGCTTTAACTATAACTTCAGCTCTATTTGTTGGTCTGAGCAAGATACGACTTATTTAAAATTTTGATTTGAAAGAAACAATTCCGGAAGGAAATCCTTCTGTGAGATTCCGTGTATTCTATAGTTCCTTACCGCGTCAATTGTCAATTCTTGGTCATTGAGATTCACGTCAATTCGGATTAATATTTAGGTATACATATTACCTCCCCTTTTTCTCCTTTTCAAAAAATGGAAATGATTGAAGTTTTTCTGTTTGGAATCGTGTTAGGTCTAATTCCTATTACTTTGGCTGGATTATTCGTAACTGCATATTTACAATACAGGCGTGGTGATCAGTTAGACCTTTGATTAATTAACATTTCTTTTTTTGATTGGCCTCCTCCTTTCTTTAATTCACAGGAGGTCAAATTCGAATTGCTGTGCAAGTGACTGAATCCATTTCAGTCTAATTCAATCTACGAAGAAAAAATCACGCTCTGTAGGATTTGAACCTACGACATCGGGTTTTGGAGACCCGCGTTCTACCGAACTGAACTAAGA
>JBDJHY010268489.1:0-10392 GCA_039654485.1 Withania somnifera
TGGGTTTATTCTGTAAACTTTTTATTTTATTGCTTATATCCTTTCTTGTTCTTCTGCTTTTACTGTAGTAGTCCCCCACTTTGGCTACGGGCTATGGGGTTTGGTTCTCCTACTTGGGTATAGTAGGTGCCATCATGACTTGAGAAATCGGGTCGTGACATACTACACCCAAAATTTTAGTGAAACGTCTTAATTTAATGAAAATTCAATTATCCCCTAAACATTTTAAAACCAAACAAACAGAACATTAATGCTGATGTGGTATGAAGAGTGTGTTCATTCTCTTGGAGGAGTGTGAGACACTAAAAAAAATTAAATTTTAATTAATATTGATACATGTCATTTTTTAATTGAACACTTCATATTAGGTGTATTTAATTAAATAATATTAAAATCAAAAATTACATGTTAAATTTGTTTTTATTAATAGAGTCAAATGTTTTTCTTATTTTCTTTTGTGAAAAATATTAAGTTTCTTGTGATAAAAAATATATGATAAATATCAAAAAACCTCCCTTCTGCTAGCAGTTTTTGACTTTCAGACATCATAACTCATTCAAGCTCAATAGCTAACAATAATTTTTTTTTAAAATGTTGTACACCCAGAAGGTCAAACTTTCTACAATGTGATTCTTCTTCAAATTTTATTTGGATCAAATGTTCACTCATTGATTTTAGACTTCAAAACTATCTTTATCTGAACGATATCAACAAGATTAACTACACGCAGTTGCTAGCAACCTACAATTTTTAATTTCAAAATTTTCAATAGCTAAATCAAGCTAATTTGATACCCAAATTTTTTATTTTTTCCTTAAAAGGCTTAGAGAATTTTGAAATTGAAATTAAAAATGTGAAGAATGAAACCTGGTTGAAAAATGAAGTCGTTTTTGTTGATTTTTGTTTAAAATAAAGTTAACGACAAGAAAGTGTTAACATTTGAAGATAGTATGTTAATTGAGAGGACAAATTAGAAGAAGAAAAAGAAGAAGAAGAGATTTGTTAAAAAAATTTATTCTTAAATTTGATATCTGTAAAAAAATATTTTATTTGAAATTTGTTTTAATGGTGAAAAGGGAATGTAAAGGTGAAAAAAAAGGAAAAAAATTAAAATAAGAATTACACTTGTCAAGCACATGTAATTCACATGTCTTCATAGTTTTGTGGTAATATTTTATAATGGTATTTATTCTATTTTAAAAAAAATTAGGGGGAGCAATAGGACCCCCGTAAAATTAAGATGTGTCTCTAAAATTTTGGGTATAGTCTAGGAATAGTTGTACTTTATCCTGTTATGGTATGATATGTTCCACATATTCAATCTCACCTCAACCACATCCCATAAAAATATTTTTTTCTAAAAATAAGGGAAAAATTGATTCATTTTTTCTTATTTTAGAGCTACTATTAATAAGAAAAGTACTTTTAAAATATTTTTAAAGTTTGAGGGCATTTATAAGCCAAAAAAATAATAATAAGGGCAATTTTGAGCAAAAAATGTACCAAAAGATAAACTAACCAATTTTGACCAGCGCAAGGGCATATTATTCCTCTTCATATATACTAATAGTATTGTAAAGACAAAACAAATTTGGGATAGGGTTTCTGCCCTAGAAATGGCACTTGAAACGCTCTAATCCCTTGCCCTCCCCCTTCCTCCCTCAAATTTGTCTCCTTTTGATTTATTCTAAGGCTTCATTGGATCCGTTTGACCATAAAAAGTTCAAGTAATTTTTTTAAAAAAATTAAGAAAAATGTTTGATCATATTTTTCTATATAAAATCCTGAAAAAAAATTTTAAGAATTAAAAAAATTGTAATTTTTGGACCAAAGTCTAGCTTTTTAAAATTTTATGGCAAAAAATATGAAAAATATTTGATGAAATTTCACCCAAAACTTCACCAAAAAAATGACTTGTCAAAAATATATGAATATTTATGACCAAACACTAAATGTATGTCTGAATAATTAACATGTTATCTCTATATTTGAAAAAAAAATTATTAAAATTATATTCTTTATCATTGGAATGCACATGATTTAGTCCTTTTTAAATAAAATACTATAAAATTTAAATAAAAATAACTAAATATTAAATCAGGAACGTATCAAGAGAGAATTGAATTTGGCTTATCACAAAATATTTCTAGGTCTCAATAAACCTAATGCTAGATAGTTTCCAAAAATCATAAGCCAGAAAACAGATATAAATTAATAAAATAAAAATATAAAAATAAAAATATTTTATGTTTTCTTGTGATAGTGAAGGTGGTTTGTTATTATGGTGGTGGTAATGCTTGGTGTTACTGGCTAGTAATTGTGGTAATGAAAGTTGTATGATGGAGATGATTGGTGCTGTAATGACTATTGTGAAGGTAAAAATTGGTAATGGTGGTTAGAACATACCATTTGCTTTTGTTTTGACCTTGCATCCATAGGTTTTGATTTCTTTTGCGTGGATCTTTATGGATTTGTTCTTCTAGTTATTTCAGTACCCCTTAATTTATGAGCTTGCGACTGAGTGTTTTTGTTCTTGTGTGCTACTTTGAAGCTATACCTGTATAAGAGATCAGAAATTATTTTCAATACAAGGTTAGGAAAACAAAATATATACTCAGACATCACCAAACTACCTTGGGTAGATTCCCAATGTGTTTGGCGATGCTAATCACACATCGTTTAAATGTCATAACGAAGTCTCAATGCTTGTTGGAATATTGAAAAATGTATATTGACGATCAATTTGGTGATACCCAATTAGGATGGATAAACTGATGGATCATTAACCAAAATTGATGGATATTTTGGCAATGAAGGGTTCCCTTTAGAGCGTCGTCATTTTGTTTGACATATCGCCAAAGGACTCAGAGTATTTCTAAAATGACTTGCCTTCTCCAAGTGCAACTTCAATCTAAATCAGCAGATACCAATTCAATTTCAAGTAACCAGCACGCAAACAAGAAGTATTTTCGATTTTCCTCAATTATAAGTAGTAAAATCATAATACTAATATCCCAAATTACTACAAACCTACTTTCATGATCACATACACAAACACACTTTCTTTTAGCCCCTATTATCAAAGTTTATACAAATCTAACACCCCCTTAATAATAAATGATGAAATGAAATTCTCATGGGTAAAAGTCAATCAACACATAGACAATTTATCAATTTCCTCACAAACTAAGAGGAGAGAAAAGTAAACAAATATTATAACCATTACAAAATCAAAGAGACATAACAATAGGTGGCAATGGCGTATGTGGTACCGGTATCCATTGATGGTGATTGAAATTTAATATGTATGTGTATGTGAGTAAAGAGTGGTGGTAAGTGAGTGAGAGAAGTAGTAAAGTGGGAAACGCCAATTTTAAAATTTTAACCCTGGTGTTGACCTTTATATTTAACACTTTGACGATGCATGAATATGCACCAAAGTGTTCGGTAATGCACCAAAATCACTGGCCATCACAAAAAATAACAAACCCTCAAGTACTTATGTGACATTTCGACGATGGATTTTAGCAATCCAACAACGTGTTCATCAATCCACCAAAGTCTTTGCAATTCCAGACCATGCTAAATGATGTTCAAGCTATGATTTTATACACTTTCAATCTTTGAAACACCTACACACTCAACTTAAATTATTTAAAATAATAAAAAATAAAACTTGAATTGCCTCCTAATAAGCGTCTTAGTTAACATCGTGACATGACATACATATTATTTCGTTTTTCAAGCATCGTCGAGGTAGAGCACCTTGACTTTTGAAACCCCTGGGACATTGACAAAATAATGCTTGAACAATTGACCATACATCATTAACTTGGACCCATCATACCCTTCCAACCAAATTGCTCCACTAAGGGTAAACTTGCATAACTTTGAATGATTCCTACCACTTTAATTTAAGTTTATCCGAAAAAAGTTTGAAGTGAGAGTTGAATATCAATAGATCATCACCTACATGAAATTCTCTTCCCAATATCTTAGCATCATGCTGTTTCTTATTAATATTTGTAGATGGCAAAGCTTCTATAATCACAAAGGTAGAATTCTTTTATCTTTTGCAATTACTCCGCTCTCACCTTTGTTGTATTTTTCTGTTTTATATTCAATTGCTTAAATGCTCAAAGAGCATAATTTTCAAGTTTCACTGCTAGATGCAAGCTTTACTGAACACTAATTGATAAGGGAAAATCTCGATGGGTGTTTCGAAAGTCATCCAATATGACCAAAGAGCATTATTTAATTTTCTTTCCCTGCCAGTTGCATTCGCATTAACCATATTTTTTAGATTCCCTTGATTTACCAATTCAGTGCTTTAACTTTTCCACTAACTTGGGATGGTAAGGTGTGGTTACCTTATATTTAAAGCCATACTTTGACAACAACACACCAAACTATCTATTACAAAAATGAATGCCACCATTTCTAATCATAGCTCCAGGAGTCCCAAATCTTGTGAAAATATTCTTCTTTAAAAAATGTGTGACGCTCTTGCTCTCATTGTTAGGCAAGGAAATTGTTTCCACCCACTCCAAAATATATTCAATGACCACTAAGATGCATTTGTTCACATGAGAGACCACAAAGGGACCCCTAAAGTCAATTCCCCATAAATCAAAAAGTTTGTCTTCAAAAATTGGTTTCAAAGAAATTTCATGCCTTCTAGTGATTCCTCCTTGCATTTCACTTTGATAACAAGCTCAAACTAATTTAATGGAATCTTGATGAAGAGGGCCAATATAAACCACTTTGGAGAACTTTGTAAGTTGTCCTTTTCTCTTCATGCTGTCCACCATCTGGAGATGAATTACACGCTTCAAGATTGGGTTGCATTTCAAATTCAAACACATATCTTTGAATTATACCATTTATGCACTCCCTAAACAAATAAGGCTTATCTCAAAAGTATCATTTTGTATTATGAAAAGATCTCTTGCATTGATGAGATTCAAGGTTTTTCAAAAGGATACCACGCATAATGAAATTAATAAAATTAGCATATCATGTAACCATTCTTTCCAAAACTACCATAATGCTATCATTGGGAAATAAGTCATTGATATCAATTTGACCCGATTTTTTATTACTTGGAACAAGGCGAGACAAATGATCTGCCACTTGATTTTCACAATACTTTCTATTCTACTTTAAATCAAACTCTTGAAGTAAGATGATCGACCTAATCAACTAAGGCTTGGCCTCTGTTTCCATCAAATACCGAGTCATTGCATAGTCTATGTGGACAATCATTTTAGCACCCAACAGATAAGCCCAAAACTTCTCAAAAACATACACAACCACTAAGAGCTCTTGCTTTATTGTGGTATAGTTCTTTTGGGATGTATTCAAGGTATTATTAGAATAATATATCGTATGAATAATTTATCCTTCTTTTCCCCAAAACAACACCAAGGTCAAAACCACTTGCATCATATATGAGCTCAAATGGTTTGGACTAATCGAGGGAAACTATGATTAGAGTAGTAAAAAAGTTTTTCCTTCAAATAGGTGAATACTTAAAAACACTTATCATTGAGATCAAACTTTTCCTCTTCCTAATAAAGTTTGCACAAGGGAAGAGCAATCTTTGAGAGTCTTTGATGAAACACCTACAAAATCAGGTATGCCCAAGGAAACTTACACTTCTTTGATGGATATTGGTGGTGGAAACTTATTAATAACCCCAACCTTGACTTGATCAACTTGGATACAATTTTTCAAAATCTTGTGCCCAAGCATAAGGCGATATGATACAAAAAAGCTCCTAAAGTACACTAGAATAAGCATAAGCTAGGCTAGCTATACTAGTTAGCTCATCTAAATTTTACGTAAGAATTTTGGCTTTTGTTTTTGTTTAAATTCACTTAAAACACTCTAAAAATGAGACTTATAACACAATTACACATTTATTTCTATACACACACAAAATCACATCAAGTTATCCTCAAAACTAAGCTTAAATATGCATAGATAGTAACACTTAAGTGTATAAATACACGTTAGATCACCACCCAAGCTTAGAACCTTGTTAGTCCTCAAAAACTCTTTACGATCATGTATATCAAGGAAAACTATAACCTCACTAATTGAAACAAGACACTCAAGCTAGGCTATAATGAATGATCATGAAAGGCAAGTACCTAACAAGTATGTTACCTTATCGTTTTTAACCACATGAATTCTATTTCAGCCTCAAGAATTGACTCTACACATTAGCACACTAGTGAAAGTTATTTAAGCAATCGATTATGTAAGTCACCTATCCTTCATTAAATAAAGAGAATTGCCCTATATCACTCACAAATATAAAATTAAGAATGATATTGGGCATAAGAATCAAATTTCGCTCACCCTCACGAACAATTCACAAGTTGCATAATATGAACTATAGGATTGTCCTTAGTGTAGTACTCTACCAATTATAAGAATATAAAAGTTCAAGATCAAGTAGGACTTTAAGAGTTGTATGTAGGCTAAGAGATGGGTAGGAACTATTCTGGCCAGTAATAGTGACTAATCTTCCCAGACACTTTAATACATCATAATTTCCATTAAGAGCATTCTTCAAACACCTATCATCCACCCCTTTTCTCACTCATGTACATTCTTTGTTTTGCCCCCTCACTTTAAGCAATCACACATCATAGGTAGGGAGTATTTTGCTATCAATGCATGATTTATTTATTTTTTGATCAATTTTAAATTTTTCTTTACTCTGATTCTCACCCATAACATATTAACTTTTCAACACCCATATCTATAACTTTGAGGTCTTGAATTTCATTTATACCTTTCTTTAATTTTTCACTCCTTATTTGCTTTTATTTTTTAACTACAACAGTTAAGAGTTGTGGATAAAATATGGTCTATTGAAAGCAAAGGATTAAGCTTCATATATGGATACCAAATAATAGGATTCTCAATAAGGATAACTAGGATATACATAAAGGATAGATAAAAAGAAGATAAAACATGGTTATCAAAAAATGCCTATATTATCTCCCAACCTTAACATTTTTCATTTTACTTTGCACACTCCAGGAAAGTTTTAGAAATCAATACGAAACATGGAATACAACAAAAATCTCACCCACATAAGGTACATTCTCAACTCAAAAGGATCATTAGACACTCTCAATTCTGAATTCAAATTTAAGCTAAAATTATGCAAGAGTCAAATAAATGAGCCTAGGTGTCTTAAAAATATTCATTCAACCAAAATTTTCTATTTCCTTTACAAACCAAAACCAACTTGCATCATTTAGTCATATAGCCTAACAAAAGAACCTATTGTCCGGTTAGTGAAAGGGTTTAAACTACCTAATGACTAATTTTTCCTCAAGATAGTTGTCATTCATCCATTACTGTGAAAAGTACAAAACCATGACTAAATCTTTTAAAACTTACTTCTAGAATAAAGAAAAAGGTGATATCCATTCAAAGTTCAGCCCTGAAAAAAAATCAAAAAGAAAAATCAAGGGGTAAATAAAGTGTGCTTTTACCTAAAGGACAAAAGAAAAGAAAAATTTTAAATTAACCTAATTTCATATAACACACTTCACCTAAATAACTCAAAAGAATTTCCCCACCCCACACTTAAGTTCACACTTTTTCCTTTAAGTAGAAATTATATATAAAAGTTCTCTCTAAGGCCTCTAGGCCTAGCTATAAACATCTTATTTATCAAAGGCTTCTGAACCCACACCTAGTTCTTTTCATGGTCTTTAGCCTTAGATTTTAGGTACTCAAACTTCCCCTCAACTTGTATACATAAAAATACAAATGAAAAATATAAAGGTGATACTAAAATTTAAAACAAGAATAAAAACACTATCTTACCTTGGGTTTCCTCTTAAGCAATGCCTGATTTATTATCATGACACGACCCATATCACATCAATTAACCATTGTCCATTTATATTTTCCTCTATCTCATATTCAATTTTTTTCTTCTTCCTAACCAAGCTATTAACCTTATGCTTAACTCCTCTTTTTACGTTTTACCCGTTGTTGGGATATACAACATTTGGAGGATCAGACTCAGGCTAAGACTTAGAGCTTTTAGTAACTTGGGCATACTCATGAGACAGTCAGAAGAAGTAGTTTAAGGCTTGAATTCCCTTACCCCACACCTATCCTCTTCCAGAACAATGATCATGCACATATCCTTGTAGTGTGATGAGGGGTTGAATACTTTATACATATTGGTGTAACCTCTTCGTCATTTAACCTCATCTTGACTCTCACATCAATTAGAGATTTACCTGTATCTAAGAATAGATGTCCCATTATGATTAGTACCATGCCATTTATATTATAGTTAAGAATAATAAAGTCTACAGGAATAATGAATTTAGCAGTCTTAATGAGGACATCTCTATGATACCTTTGGGCTTCACAACTATCTGGTCTATCATCTGTAGCATCACTAAGGAAGTCCTTGGTTTACCTAGGCCAAGTTAGTTGAACATTGATAGGGGCATCAGGTTGATGCTTTCTCTAAGTTACTCAATACTTGCACAAACTCACTATTACAAATCTGTGAATAATAAAGTCTATAGGAATAATGAATTTCCAATATTAATAAGGACATCTCTATGATCCCTTTGGGATTCACAATTGTCTGGTCTTTCATCTGCAGCATCACTAAGAAAGTTCTTGGTTTACATAGGCCAAGTGAGTTGAACATAGATAGGGGCATTAGGTTGATGCTTTACCCCAAGTCACTCAATGCTTGCAAAACTCACTATTACCAATCTGTACGGAGAGGGTAAAACTATCACGGTCTTTATGCTTTTTCAGCATCTTGGTCATCACTACAGAGCTAACTCTTTAGTAAGTGCCACAATCTCCAGATTACCAAACTTCCTTTTGTTAGATATCACATCTTTTAAGTACTTACCATACTTAAGAATACCGTACAAAACATCTGGCAAAGGAAGGATATTGTGTAGTTTTTTAACATGTCATGGAACTTCTTGAATGTTTCATCCTCCCTGTCTATATTTAGCTTTTTCAAGAATAGTGGGGGTGGTCTCTTTTTATCTAACTCAGACGACTTAGAAGTTAGGTACTAAAACTTCCCCGTTTTTCAATCCCATTATTTGTAACTTTCTTCTCAGCATATGGTGGTCTTGTCAACTCAGCTTGCACCTCATGATTTTTCTTGGTGTTGCATCTATTAAGTCTCTCCTGCTCCTCATAGAGATTTCCATAATATACTTCTGATTTTTCTCTATATCACTTAGCAAGACTCCTTGAGGTTTTGTGTTTGAGCCTAATCTAACTATCTCACTTCTAAAGATTTTGAGTTGCAAGTTTCTAATTTTTCAAGTATATAATTATCTTTTCTTGGTTAGCCATAATATTTCTAAGCATCTATTCAACATTGTTAAACAGAGCTTCTTGATGAAAATTCTATGTCTAACTTCCACCCCATGCATAGTTGGGTTAAGTCTGCTAATTTTAATTGTAGGAGTTACTAAAATTTTGGTTTCTCCTTTGTGCATTATCCACAAAATTGATGGAGTCTATATTAGCTTCACATAGAGCTACATAATGGTATCTTCCTCCATAGACTTCACACGAAACCTGGGCCTACTGAACCTGCTACACTGGTTGAACAACATTGGATAGAGCTTGGCTTGAGTCATGCCACACCTATTAAAATGGATTATGAATTGGTTCTAAAAATTTGATAATTGTGTAGCCAGTGTTGTGATTATATCCATTTCAAATGATCTTGCAAACTGCCGCTCTAAAGGATTTCTATGCCAATTTTGGTTACTATGTGCAAGTATATCAAAAAAATTATAAAGCTCATCATAAGTTTTCTCCAAATCTTGACCAAATAAAGTTGGATCTAGCAAAATATTTGTATTGGAGGTAAGACTTTTATCAAATGTGTAAGCTAATGCTTCATTGGACTGGTGATGATAAGGGAAATCCCTAAGAAGACCATTGAATCTCTCAAGCTTGGTATAGATTCTTTTCTATATTTTTATTAGAACTCACAATTTCACTTCTTAATTTCACGGTCTTACCTGACGAGAAGAATCAATTGAGGAACTTTATTACAAGACCATTCCATCATGTGATGGAATTAGTAGTTTCTCTATTCAACCACTTCTTTGATTCTACCAATAGTAAGAATGGGAAAAGTGTCAGTCTCTTATAACCAATAGAGACTCTAGTTGGTATGAATACATCATTGATCTCCAGAAAGTTCGAATATGGACCTGCGGGACCTTATGATGTAGACTTGTAAACTTTCTGCTCATGCCAGAATCTACCCCAGGTTCTGGATTACGAATGGCAGAGGTATCATAGGTTAAGAAAGGTATTGCTACTCAGCGTATAGTCCTAGTTGCCACAGTC
>JBDJHY010268500.1:0-10392 GCA_039654485.1 Withania somnifera
TATTTTCTTTTTGAGGGTACTTAAACAGTTGGTTTTAATAGCTATAAAAGGGGTTCAACTTGGAAACTCAGTAATTGTTTGGTGATTCTTTTAAGGCTTTAGTAACTTATCAAAGAAGGCTTAGGATCATTTTCATATCAGTCTACTTTCAACTTAGTTACAATTTGAATTGGGCAAGTTCTAAATATCATATACACAAATGATCACACAAAATCACTCTCCACACTTGCAAGTATATACTAATTTCAATTCAAATTCGTTAAGCAGATGATATAGGAAAATACAAATACAATCAATAGTAACACCCTTACTGTACTGCAGTTGTAGAATAACATACAATCAATACTTGATCGAAGCCAATAAAATAATTGAATGCTGAAATTGCTTGTATACATGGGTATTGATTTTTAATGGATTACATTAGGAAATAAAAATTAATACATCAAAATAAATAATAAAAAATACACCAAAATAAACCTAATATGCCAGTTCTCCTAGATAGAATGCCTGAGGGAAAAGATTCTGACAACAAAAATCCTCAAACATAACAAAAAAACCAAAAACAAAAACAAGGTACACCCCTCCCATACAGAAACAATGTATTATCTCTAATGCACGACAGATACAAATGCTATAAAAATGGAAAAAGAAAGTGTCATAAAATTTTAGCCTATGCCGCATCCTCCGCCTCAAGAACAACCTCAGATAGCTGTGCTGCCGCAATGCCCACTGCTCCCCTCGGATCCACAGTAGCGGGAGGTGCCTGCTAAAGTGCTCAGACTCAACCGACATTATGTTAGTAGAAGTAGCCACTGCTTGTGCTCATCGTCGATCCTCATCGAGCACAAAACTTTTTTTAGACCCCTACAATGCCTTTTCCAAAACGTCTTCCTCATGGAGGATGCTCTACTTCCTCTTCTTTTTTTTTACCAGACTCTTCCTGGTCCACACCACCTACCATCACAACCTTCTCTTTGGATTGCATCTCCGTAAGACTCAATATTCAGTCTTCATCGTCAGATTTGATAGGATCTGCCAGTGTTGGGCCAATTGGATGGTGACCTTGCTAATAGATTGTAATATCGGTGCGCATCTGCTTAAGCTCAACCTAAAATATGGCCCATTAAGATGGGCTTATAAGCCGGAGACGCTCATTCATGCGTTCCTCCATGTTGTCAATTCTAGCTTGCATCGTGTCATACGACTCCAAAGACATCTTGATTTTACGGTCTATTAGCATCTCCACCTCTATTGATAACACCACTAACTGCGCCTCATTTCGTTTCACCCTTTTAACGAGTCTCGTAAAGTCTTCTGGGTAAAATTGAACATGGATGGCGGTGGGCGATTGGTGGACTGACTGGGGGCAGGCCTTGTGGTCCTGAGGCATTAGAATCCCTATGCATAGCAGGGACCAAAGCTGCATCTGTAGAATCTGTGCTCATCTGATCTTCAGACCTTGATCTAGCAACAGATGTGGCTGCATCTTCTGCTTCTTAACTCCAACTTTGAAAGATCTTTCAACCTCTCTACATCATATGTCTTGAGGGCATCAGTGCCCACATCAATGCCTGGCAAGATAGATACTTTGGCTTGCTGACAAAGCTCAGAAATTTGGCAAGGATATGAATAGGTCATACCTTCGTGCGTAGCGCACATTCGCAGTTCTTTGGCTATCAGGTGGTCAAAGTTCAACTTGTACTTTGAAACTAGACATGCAACCAACACTGCATCCTCATCGGTCATTTGTCGGCCCGTGTTGGCTTAATCCTCATCCGAACCACAACCCACCAGACTTAGAAATAAAGCTAGTGATGCGGTCTAGATTTGGAGGTGTGGGTTGCATAACCAAGCTGGCTCCACATCCGTTAGTACCCGCGCAAACCAGTCTCGCTAGGTTTTACGGTTGGCGTATGGGTAGACATAGTCGGGATGGTCAGCTGGAGCAATATAATCAGGACCGAATAGGAATCGATTTATGGTTTTTTCCGATATGTTAATAGACACTCGTCAAACAGTAATAGTATCCAAGACCCTCTACTCTAAAACTTTCTGGCCCTTTGGAGTGATTTGCTGCAACTTTGCTTTGTAGTTCGCGTAATACTAGCGAACAAATATTGGATAGTATTGACCTGGTGGTTTGTTCATCCACTCGAGCTGGTAATCTTTGAAGACTAACTCAATTTTTGGACAGTCTAGTAGCAGTCTGTAACTATCCAGACTTTTTTAGTAATGCTTCATCGAAATTATCCTTTAGCATTTTGTGTACAACCCCTCGGCAAAAATCTTGTCTGAACGAGGCACGACCCATCGAGACTTATCTCGAAACTCAAGATTCTTGCTTTTTATCACTTGATATATGTCTCCCTATAGGTGAGCATCAGGAGTTTTTGCTGGTGCGGGATTGGTGCTCTGTGCGCTACTGTTACTACCTCTGTTGTCGACCTCGGGTGAGCTCTGAGATTTATCCACGGACTCCTCATTCGACGAGGAAGTCGATACCCGAGCAGGATGGAAGGTGTGTGGGCTTGGCGAGTCTGACAGCGGATCACCCGCTGTTCAGGGCTGGAATCCTCATCTCTTAGTCCCCAGGTGACATTACCGCATTGGGCGCCGCCTCTGCATTGTGTTAATCTTGAAGCCATAGGTACCTGGATAAAAGTCGAATATCAAAAATCATATTAGAGAAACAAACACATGTTATTATAACAGGGTCAGACGGGAGAACTGGGTGGTCCTTCAACCTAATAAATCGTCTCAAAATTTAGAGTCACTATGTACAAGCCACTAAATAAAATATTACAAGTCTGATACAACAAAACAATATTAGTATCTCCAATCCTCAACAAGACCGAATAAAAGACATAAGATAGGGAAAGTCCATGGTACCTACTGGATTACAAGAAGCTATATCAGGATCTCTCAAATATCAACTTCAAACTCTAATTTGAGGGAAAGAAAATCAGGCTACATCGGTTTTTAAACCTACACAAGTGAAGAAAAGAAAGGGATTGAGTACCCAAATAAAGCAATGGTTACTCAATAAGTATCCCTAGCTAGCTCTAAAATAAAGCGGTGACGAGCACCAACTACCCTGACACACCAACCACAACCCTTCCCTAACTAGGACCTATAAGCAGACAAATAACCATTAGTTATAATAGTAGATACAGCACGGAGGGGAATCATCAATAAATTAGAATCAATTACAGAACAGAATCAAACAGTGCTGATCTAAAAATCTAATAAAGAAGTATTAGAGTAAAGTCTCATCGAATGCCATCACAAAGTAAGTATCACTACCGTGTCATCGGGAAACTCAATGGATAAAATACAAAAATTAAAGAATAATTAAGATCCAAATCAAGCTCTAGTAGAAAAATCACACCCTCAACTAATCCAGGTCTAAGCCTCCATCCACGAGTCAATCCCTAACTCGTGGGAAAATCCCACTTATTAGACTACTAACTTATGAAAAAGAGTCTTTTAATATCCCATTCAGTCTCCATCACATAAGTTTTCCTGTTAAGAAGGACATATCCTGGATACTGAAAAATAGGCTTGTAGGGTGGATTCCAAAATGATCAGGTCTAGGTAAAAGGAATACTACTCAAAGTCTAACGTTCATGTTATTCCCTAACACACAATTCCACCCACAGTACAAAAGGGACAGCCTAGATATCAAGAAATAGACTAGCGAGATAGAGTGTGAAATGACTATACCAACATTAGTAAAACAACTCATATGTAGTCCATACTCGTCTCATTTGTATCAATACCACAAGGTCATCACTAGCCTATTCAAGTGTAGGTCTCCCTTTTCGAATTAAGTCACAACTTATGAAAAAACCCATTCGTCATGCCACTAACTCGTGTAAGGATTCCTTTACACCACTATCAGTTCCCAATACACAAGTCCACCCACGATAAGAAGGATATATCCTGAATACCAAAGAATGGACTCGTGGAATGAGTTCTAAAAGAATAGACCGAGGTAAATCATAACCATACTACTATAATTATATATCCAGTTTCATATCAATCATAAACAAGCTACCTATCTCAGCTCATAATCAATAATGGCTTTATCATTCATTTTTTATATCAGAAGTCATTTCTGATTTAAGTTTCATGAGGATGTAGGCAAAATGTCATCTTATCATACCATTAATATAACTAAGGAAGGCACATTACAATGCAATATCTATATAATGTGATGCATAACTGTCTCACCATACATACTTGCCACCAATCTAGAATGGTTAGGACCCATGGGGGTCAGCATTAACTGGCAAAACTAGACAATCCTATCACCTCGTACCCCTGGTAGAAACCTCGGTGGGCCGGCAAGATTTAGTAATCCCTTCAACTCGTACCCTCGATAGAAAAATCTACGGGCCAACAAAACTAGGTATATATATATCATGTCCACATCATATCCATCTCAAATATGATCCGATATCTCAATATCTGAGCCCAACTCATAGTACAATTTTCATCACAACATCAAATAGCAGATTAACATAACATATGTACGAATGCATAAATATGAGATGGAATAAGCACAACTCTCTCACATGGGCACCACAACAGATAAAATGTCACAATAATGCCTCTTATAGGCGCAATATAAAATAGTCATAGCTAGTCATTCAAAGCCATATATAGGCATAATATCTGTTAAAGATTCAATCAAGTGCAAATAACCCCATTTGGGCATTTCAAAGGTTGCACAATATCTCATATCAATAAATAAAACAATTAATTGAAGGATTTCATAGTTATTTTTATTCTTTTATCTTAACCTCGCATTTTTGACTATAGTGTCTGGATGAATACTCGTCACTTCACCCATGCGGACACCCCCAGATGATCTTCATTACTCCCAGTTACAAGAAATAAACACATAAGCACCTAAGACACTTTGTAAAAGAGTCAAGAACCTCAACTTGCCTTAAAGCGAAAAAATTAAGTCGCACATGAACCTTCCTTTATGCAACGCCCCTGAATCCACAAAATCTAGGCAAATGTAGATTAACATTAGAAAATATAAATGATGATACCCATATTTCTGTTTTTTGAAACCAGGTCCAAAATTTCCCTCAAAAAGTCAAAACCGCCATAATGGTAAATCTGCAATATTCTTAAAAAATCATGTTACGCATATCTTGGTAATCTTAAATATGCAATTTCATAAAAAACGGAGTAGAAATTGACCTTCAAAATTTAAAAATACCAAAACATGGTTTTCTTCGAAAATCTCCAAATTTTTACTTTAAAAACAACAATTTTGATGTTAGAATCATTAAATAATTAATGGTTAATGAAGAATTAAATGATTAAAAAGCTTACCCAAGAGTTCTGCCTTAAAAATCTATCTTTGAAAATATCCAAATATGAGTTTGTAAGTTAAAAAATGACAAACAAAGAAAATATAATATGCTCGGTGATTTTTATTCCTGGTCACTAGAAATAGGAGTACTAAACAATTGCAACAATTTCTCATGCGACTACGATGAGAAAAATGTTGGGACACTGTTAACTATATGCAATCACGATTTAAGATCAAACGATTGCAAAAGAGAAGCTGATAAACCATTATGATCGTAACCCAGCCCTTCGCGATAGCGAAGAACATGGGTGCCAGTGCAACCATGACAATAAAACCAACAATTAATCACGTCTCCTAAGGACCATTGAAATTCATTTTGGAGGCTCGTGCATTCAAAGTTTATATGTTATCTCACTAAATTTTACGTTTCAGACTCAACAGAATTATCAAAATGCAAATATGAGATCTTCTTGACCCCTGCCATGGTCGATAAAAATAGAAACTTTACACAAAAAGACCAAAATACACTCGAAACTTTTGTGAAATTATTTGAACCTTCTTCTAGACCAAAATGACCTCTCGAATTCAACTAAATTGATGAAATTTGAATATGAGCCTCTGATCATTAAATATTGACAAAAATCAACTTTTGTCTTAAAATTCACTTTTGTCTCATCTTAAAGGATAAAATCACCACGAAAAAAAGAAAACTAAAAAAGAAGGTCCTTCTAGACCAAATTATATATTCTACAGCTGATGGAACTGACATGTCACGACCCGAGTTAACTGGCCGTGCGTGTACCTAAGCTATCTTAAATAACCAACAAAGCTTATATTACCTAACCAAAAATATGTGAAAAACTTATGTTTTTAAGGAAATACTTAAATAAACATAAGTCAGAAGCCAATAAATAAACCTTTATCAAAAACCTCTTACAACAGATATTCCTACCCAAGACCTGGTCAGACATGTATAAGAGCTACTTATTACAGAATAGATTGACAATAAGATAATTAATACAAAGACTCCAACATTTACCGGAACGGAATTGCATAAGTTGATATTGAATATCACTCTCCATCTAGTTGCTGCAACTAACCTGCATCCATTCTACACCCCAAGAAGGAATGTAGAAGAGTAGGTCAGTAGAAACACACGAACTGATAGACATCATCAGTCGACCAATGTTAGTCCACATAATTATAAAATAGAATCGAGTAAAAAAGTCATGGCATCTTAAAGGACATATAATCTAATTCAGGGTATATTGATGTTATTATACTCTACGTTACTACTTCCAGCTCCATCGATATTATATTTATCAATAAAATACTCTAGCACTATTAATCCACATCATAATCATTATCACCCTCTTTTTTAAAATTACCTCCTTCGCTTGCATCACTTTTATACTCATCCAAATCTTTAGGATCAATCTAGTAATCATAAGTGGGCTATGCCAAACCATCCGACTTACATCCAATCACTACCTTATAATATTAAAGAATGATAACTAGTTAATAAAGTAAGTCTGGATAATAACAAGTATAATCAAGAAACTCATCATATAACAAGTAAGCACCAAGTTTCACCTTTTCATATAAATATCACACAATAAACTACAAAAATATTGTTAAGTAAAGAATACAAGTCAATCCACAACGAAATAAACACATTGGAAACTCAAGCCTCATTTTCAAACTTTTGTGGATATTCCTTGGGAAAGGTCCATTCATTTATTGGAGATTTGGAATTGTTTCTTGGGGATTATTCATTTACTGTTTTCATAAAATTCCTTCATTAATAATAATACCATATCCATAATAATGGATCAAAGTCTCATTGACATTTCCCACATATCCAATAAGTTGGCATTAGCCAGTGAGCAGGCATACAACTAATAAGCAAATATGTGACCAATAAGCGGACATATAGCCAGTAAGCGGACATTGTAGCCAATGATAAATCTTTTCACTATCAGTTTGTTAATCAATATTCGTCTTTCACTTTCGGCTTTTACCAAGTCCTATCACCTATCTTATTAATTCAAATCATCATTTCTCATATATTATTTCTTTGAATCAAGATCTTTTAGTTACTAATATTTGTGGGCTTCTCATGGTCATTATTTTATTAATACATCTTGATCATTAGTAAGCCATTCATTACATTAATGTAAGAAATTATCATTACTAAACGAGCTTCTCGAGGACTTTAATCTATAATTCATAATTATCACCAATTTAGCCTCTCATGGGCACAAATCAACAAATCATCATCATCAAATCAGTCTCTCTTGGGCATTCCGTAGATAAAACATGTCTGTCAATATCAAGAAAGGATGTCATAATACATTCAAGATGCAACAAGTAGCATACAAGTCACTTTTAAAGTCTTCCATACTCATTTATTCGATGACTATAACTTACTCAATATTACCATAACTTAGGCTCTACCATTACCAGCATCGCTATCATTGCACAACATAAATCTACATGGCTTATCACCAGCATAACTTAGCTAGATTCGACAATAGGACAACTAGGAAGATCATACCTTGATGACTTTATTCACAACAATTGTCTTTCGGGCATTCAAGGCATAATATCATACAGTACCACTTAGAATCATCAAAAGACATATATTCCACTAATAATATAGTTTTTTAGGGATTGAAGATATTTTTTATATTTTATCCACCTCAACTCCATGCCCGTAGGCCTAGAAATACTTTCTACCATCAAGTCTAATTCATAAATATATAAACTAACACAGTCTGCTATTCATTGAACCTAGGCTGCCTGGACGCCAAGTTTTTGGAAAGAAGCAAGCCATACCAAGGAAGTTATTTTCCTTCCTTCATGCTCTACAACTATTGACCATCTAGAAAATAAGCAATAGTAAGTGTAATTAAGCAATTTTACAATCTAAAATCAAGTGTAGGTGTTATTAAGAGCACCCACAAATTTACTCCAGAAAATCTAGCATTGAAGGTTCTACCTCGTAATTCCGCTATTGAAGGTTTTTCTAATGATTCTAAGGTGTTATAGATTTAAAAGAATAAGAGTAACACAAAAAAACTCACCTCAATGAAGAACTTTCACCCTAAATCTTGGAGAATCGCCTCTCTAGGGTTGGGAAATAAAAATATTAGAGTTGGGGGGACTAAAACCCATCAAACTGACTCATATACATCTGAATTTCGCTGTGGTGGAGCTTTTACCTCTGCGGCTAAGTTTCTATGGTGGTACAAGTTCCATTCGGTGGTATTTTTGTTCGCCCAGATAAGTTTCATTAAAATGTTCATAACTCCTTACTCCGACCTCGGATTGACAAACGACTTGTTGCATTAGAAAGAGGACTAAGAGAAAATGAACCTACATAGGTTATAGATCCTTTAACTCCTTGAATTTGAGTAGATATGGTCATTTAAAGTGATCCTAGTAGAAGCTCATATCGAAACTCAATTGGTAAGAAAATCTTCAATTTAACTCTGTGTTAGGAATATTATACGGGATTAATTCACAACAAATGAACTTGCAAACTTAATAATTTATATTATTACTCATATATAATTAAATTCATCGACTTGAATTTATCTAAACATATCAAAAGGATAAAATCTTAGCTGAAAAACTTATGGTGATACAGTGAGAAAATTGATTGCTATTTTGGACTCAAACTTATATTGGAGAAGGAATATTGAGAATTTTTGTGAATTTCTATGGATAATTTAGTAACTACGGAACGCTCCATAACATGAAAAATCCTATTTCGAGACTCAAAACTCCAAATGTTAATAAAAGTCAACTATCTCAACTTAAAGATTTTTGAAACTGAAAATTTCTCACAATTCAACTCATAGCTTTTCACTTTAATTTCAAAACAACTCACCTGATCATATACAATGCGAGATAACTATTGAGAAGGAAAAAATAGTAAATTTATAAAAAATGTCAAAATGACCTTCAGGGTAATTATAGCAAGAGAGTCACCAAGTTCACTCATAAGTATACAATGCAACACAAAAAATAGTTGCAAGAATAGAATTATGCTCGCTCTTAGAAAGAGCTCGCATGACACAAAAATGAACAATACGCTATCCCTTTGTGTAGTACTCCACTAATATAAGAATATCAAAGATCAAGATTAATTAGGAATTTAAGGATTGTGATGTAATATAAAGGATGGGTAGGAATTATTTTGGCAAAAAATGGTGACTATCTTATGCAAACACTTTAATAGATATCATTTCATTAAGCACCTTCTTCAGTTAACTACTTTTTCACATCTTTTATCCTCCACATATTTCTTTGGTTTGCCCATCTCCTTAAGCTAGTTCACTTCACAACTAGGGAGGTTTTAATTATCTCCTAGAAATACTTGAGTTCGTTTTAGCCTTACTCCCTATCCACAAGACATAAGCTATGTGAATTACACCATTAGCTATTATTTTGGAGGGATTCAACTTCACTTATTCTCGTAGAACATGCTCTACTCAAGAAGAATCCCTATGGATGCTCAGCCTATCATGCACCGAGTCTACATCCTGGACGGGACATAGTGCTAAGAACTCCCGAAAGACCCTCAACTAACCTTGTGTATCTGGCATAATTACTAAATCATGAGGAAAATAAATGGGAGCAGTATCATGAACTCAAATGGACCAACTTACTGTATTAGTAACCAAATCCAAATTGAATGGATAACAAAAATAAAAAAGCTGAATATTAAACACGATGTTTGAAAGCCTCAACTATAGAAGAGATATTGGCTTGAACATGTCTCTAGCTCATAAGTATGAAGTACTGAAATAAATTAATTAACTAAACTAAGAAGTCTAAAAGCTTTTGGATGAATACCATGGCCTTCGAATCATGAGGACTCACCACTGAAGCTCTACTAGATGAAGATCCAAACTAACTATCCATGAACCTGGGATGGATGACCTCAATCTATGCCTGTAATCCGGGCCGGTCCGAGTCAGTCCGGACCAGTTGGTCCATGGCCCGGCCGGGCTCCGGTCCGGTCCGGGCTGCCCCAATCCGGGCCGAGCTGA
>JBDJHY010268511.1:0-10392 GCA_039654485.1 Withania somnifera
AATCCATGTTAAGGGAATACTAGGTCCACATTATGACCCTTGTCCTCTTATATTCTTCTACTTTATCTCTTGTTCTAACGGCAATCGGTTTAATATGATGTTGTTGACCTAGCATTGGCCTTATGATAGCTGTAGGGTGACTCTAGAATTATAGGATGTTGTTGTGTAGGTTGTAGTTTGGTTTTTGACCTTGGGTTTGTGCTGGTTGTTGTGTGCTTCTATCTTCTAGTTGTAGGCAAAGCCTGTGAAGGGTGGTGGGATAACTGTAGACATTTCTTGTGATTATGCATTCATAAAGCACGCGCGCAATAATTTCAGATCCTTGAGAGCTATGTTTGAGGCCTAGGGCCTTTTATCACCATTTTCTGAGATATTATGGCCATAAGGGACCTTTTCACTATTAATGGCTATATGGATATAAATGGGCATAAATGATACTTTCGATTAATATAAGTAAGGATTTTTCCCAAACTACTTTATTCCTGAACAATGGTCGGGCACCCAGTTTACCCCTTTTCTACTTATTTTAGACCAAGCTTCACAACCTAAATTCAGGTACTATCCTTTGTTACTATTGTTGGCACCTGAGTCCCAACCTAGTTTTGGGCTATGAGTAAAGCCTTTTTCTGACTTCATCATGTAGACTGGGTTGATACGTTGATTCCTGAACTACTATGACCTTGTGGTACTAATACAGCAAGACACTATGACACTATGGCACTGAGATGTCGAGATATTATGATACGGTAACACCGACATGCTAAGATATTGTTATACTAAGACATGAGACTTACTTGGATGTTAAATATTAATCCTTTATTAGTGCATATCCATGGAGCTTTCCATTCTGCAGGCAAACACGCTGGAGGAGGGGTCTATGATGGAGTAGAGGTATTCTAGGAAGCCCTTCCATGGGTACTTCCTGCTGGGCCTACGGGTAACGAAAGAGGAGCATTCACAGGAACTGTTGTATAATCATTACGTGTTACTTTATTGCATTTGTTTTTTGTATATCCTCTCTGGTCATATAGGAGTCAGACATGTAAGCATGATTTGTCTATACTCATCCTTTTTATGGGGGGATTGGGAGGGTTTATTCGCTTTTAGTGTTACGTATACGGATAGTATTAGCTGTAGTTATTTTTTTTTATCATCTTTTACCTTGTTTTCTTATCTGTGTGTATTGGTACTTGCTATACTTTACCTCCTATGTCCTTGAGGTTACTAGAATATGGCTTGTTCTCCATAGTATTACTTGCTTTCCTATTACTATTATTTCCTTATTTCAAGGACCCTGGGTATGTCTCTCTCTATCATTACCTAAATCCTTGATTCATGTTGTAGCTAGCAATATCTATTCTACTATTTTCTTTCTTGCTTATTTCTGTGTAGCTAGCTCCCTTTGTTGTCTTATTTGTTTATGTGACTTACATTCTTTACCTTTCTGTTATTTACTATAGTTATACTTGTTATACACCAGGTGGGCCTTTGGATCCTACTAGGTACTAATCCTTTCAGCAATTAATGCTCATACTTCACTTCTTTCCTGGTGCAAATACAGGTGTAAGTTATAACTATTAACATCGCAGATCGTGCTAGATAGTTGACTCTAGAGATATATGGTGATCTCTATACGTATAGACTTTCCTGCATCTCTTCAATTTATATCTGGTCTCTTTTATATTCCCGATACATATGTATATATTGTACTTCTGTTTATTTTGTACTCCGTACCAGCTCTTGAGAGGGTTTTGTTGACTATAGTTTCTTATTATTTTTACCTCGTTTCATCTTCTGAGTATTATTACTTCTTCTGTTACTTCTTCTTAAAATTATCTATTATAGTAGCCTGTAGCTTGCTACTCTGATCTACATGGTTAATTCACCTATAATTGGGGTAGCAGGTGCCATCATGACATGAGAAATTGGGTCGTGACAAGTAAGAGGCCATAAATGACTAATACTGAGATGAGATAAGTAATACGGTTATGTGAATTGGTTATGAATTATTATGGGCTATTGTCTCATGACCCTTCTTACAAGTATACTTTTCAGCAGCATCATATGTACCCTTCCTGTTGTGAGTAGACTTTTGCATTGGAAATTGATATAGGTGTAAAGGACAACTTCCTGAGATAGTGGATAACGAGTGGGATCTCCACATGCGTCATGTCGTAACTCAAGGATAAGAACTTGTACTTGTATAGACCAGTGAGGGTTATTTTTTGATGATAGAATGATTCCTTACATGATTTCTACCCCTTGGATTACCTATTTAAAATCCTTCCCACGAGTGTATTTCTCGGCAGCATCAGATGTACTCTTCCTATCGTGGATGAACTTGTGTATAAAGGATTGAGTGGAGCACTAAAGAATGGCACGGACTGATTATATTTGATGCTTATGTTATGATGATGAGGTAGGTTATATATTGGTTATCAGAATATTTTGTGTTTTTATGAGATGGTTATGTATTGGTTATAGCACGGTATTGAGGTTAGTCTAGCTATTTCTAAATTTATACCACAGGTATATTTCTCGAAAGTGTCGGATGTACTATTCCTATTGCAGATTGACACTTGCCTAAGGGTATGACATGTTTATAGACTTTAAAACTGATTCCTTTACCCTATCCTATTCTCTTCAGAATTCAATCCATGAGTCTGTTATTTGGTTGCGTTGAATATATCCTTCCAACTGTGGATGGTCTCGTGTATGGACTGCCTTTCCGAGCCAATTATAAAACTAATAGAAAATCCCCATGAGTTGTAAGTTGACTCAGGAGGCCTACATTTGGGATAGGCCGAGGGTGAGTTATAGAGACTTTAATAAGTTTATAGTTTATATGAGTTGCCTGCTGAGGCAATACTGACACTTTATTATGTTAATAGTAAGTGAGACTTTGTATCGACATTCCTTTATCTGTTTCTTTATTATTACTTTTGGTTTTTTTTAGGTAGTTAGTTTTAATATTTTTATCCTCTATGCTTTAATATTTTTTTCCTTTATGCCATGTATCTTTCATATAAAATGTTGGCTATGATATTTTCTGCAACTAGGTGTTATAGGAGGGTTGTGGTTGGGTTTTCAAGGTAGTGGCGCTCATCATCACTTTATTTTAGGGATAGTCGGGGATCCTCGTATCTTATCTCTTTTTTCATGGAGAAGCCTGAAATGACTGAGCCGAGGAACTGGATGAAGAATAGGCTAGCAACGAGGGCTTCTGCTAAAAGTTTTACTAGCTACTAACTCCGGTCTACTACTAGATAAACTCTAAAGTTTGAGTCTTCGCCCTCTAAATACAGTACTCTTCCATTATCTTTCCCTATCTTTTTCAACCTTCTCAAGGTATACCATGAGTCTACTGATGTCCATGTCTCTAATCAACATCGCATCCCAACCCTCCTTCATCAAATGAGGGGTGGGCCTATTCACAAACAATCTCATCCTTCTCCTTATGTCAGCAACAATGTTTGGAGAATATCCCGATAACTAAGTAAACTTGAGCTTATATTCTTCCACACTCATAGAGCCTTGCTCAAAGTTCAGAAACTCACGAGCCTTAGTTTTGCTATTTTCTCTCAAAAAGAATTACCGCAAGAAAGCATCCTCGAACACAACCCAAATCAAAGTCACACTATCTTCTGCTTTATTTTTTTTCCATTGGTCAAACCAAATTCTAGCGACATCTTTAAATTGGTATGAAACTAGGTCAATATTGTCAGTTTCATTCACTATCATCACCCCAATTATCACATGAACCTCTTCATGAAACTTTTGGGGTCTTTGCCCATTTTTGTTCGAAAGAACTCTAGAGGATTAAGTCACACAAACTCATGATGCTTGGAGGATTCTGTTACTAATTATTGGGCCTAGCTCCAACCCTAGTTGAACACCTTCTCTATAGGGGATACATATATTGTAGAGGTGTAGAGAATGAATTAGAGGAAATAGAGATATAATCCATGGCATGATTGAGAAATATTAAAGGGGGGAAACTTTTCATAAAAAATGTCATAGCTTCTCTCCAATATGTGTGGCATGCTTCACACCCATACAAGAGACTCTACTAAACGCGGATTTTAGACACCATAGGACCCTTAAACCTTATGGCTCTGATACAAAGTTTCAAGCCCCGACTCTACACCCTAAACAGGACACAGTGTTGAGAACCCCTTTGTATCTAGAACTACTACCAAAAAAGAGGAAAAATAAAACAAACACAATAATATGAAATAAAATAAGCTAACTGAATATGATAACGGAAAAGTATGAAATAAATGATAAACAAATCCAATACAATGTTAGAATACTGAATATTTTGTTTGTAAACCCTCAACAACCTAAATAAGGACTTTCTAGAACAAGTACCTAGCTCACAATGGAAAGTACCAAAACTGAACAAAAGGAAATAAATTTAATGATCTAAAAACTACTAGACTAAAACCAAGGCCCTTGAACCATGTGGATTCACCACTGTATCTCTGTTGAATGGAGATCCAAGACTATCCTCGAATATAGGACAGATGGCCTAAATCTATATTGTGAGTGTAGGCAAAAGTATGAGTTAGTATATCTGGAATGTACTGATCATAATATAAATTACATGAATATAAGTAAAAATACTAAATTGATGATAGAGGAACTGAAGTAAGAAACTAAAACACATACATTAATGGTTCATCCCATATATTGAGGAACTGATAGTAAAAAATTTAATATTATATCCATAAACCGACTTAAATATGATGTTATAAACAAGACTAGTATCACAAAGACACTTATTTTGTAAGAAACTGAACTGGAAGTCAAATATCATGCTCAATCATAGGGATGGTCAATATACATTTACATAACCATTGAAAATCATAATAAAGTTTATAAAATGTGAATATGAACGTCATAAAATCATGCAAGACTGTGAAGCATACAATTATATTTTTGTGTAAGAACCCTAGTCATACATCTCATAAGATTTCAACTTGAAAACCATAGGTTGGGCATGAGAGTGAAAGGAAACTCTCATAGAATACCCACATACTTGTTGAATTAAGATTCTAACTTAAAATCTGAAGGAGGACTTGGATTCTTGAACTTGAATATGAATAGCCCTAGCCCTATACTGAGAGAATTGTTTAAGTTTCTTAAAGGATTAAGTGTAGAATAAGAAATTGGATAAGTGTGGTATATATAATGCCCCTACAAGAATCTAAAACAATACAGTATCGAGTCCAAAAAAAGGTGGGAAATGAGTAGAATTCCCTTACTCTAATGTTTTTAAAAACTATTGAGGAGATACACAGTGAATAGTAAGGTTTGTGGTATTGATACCATGGTCCATAGGTTGGATCGCTATCTGGACCTGGGTAATATACTAAAGGATCAATCTATAGGAGGACGGTACAGGTTATACTGTGTATACAGTGGTATGTAATCTCTGTCTGTAATCTAAAGGTCTCAAAACTTGATATTTTTAGGCCTGGCTATAGGATTAACAATACGGTTCATAACATACATACTACGATCCATTATGTGGCTCTTAGTCTGGGGGTTTAGAAGCTAGGCATGTAGAGTTTCACCGTATGTGTCAATAGTAAAGTTTATACTACTATAGTACGGTCCATAACTCTGATAAAATACTGAGGCTGCAATAATTGTTTTTCCCAAATTTGCTAAGTTATGCTCAAGTACTATACAAGGTCCTCTAAGCATGAAACATGTATGATTCCTTACAATATCTCCCCCTTGGGATCATTCATCCTCAAATGAAGGCTGAAACTAAGAAAACTAAGCATGAAATGAGGAAACTAAGTCTCAAATTGATAAATTAAGATATAGAGCTGAATTATAATCTAAACACTGATCTATATAAAACTTAATAGGGAGAAAGTCATAAACATTACTTCAACTGAACTGAAATATAAAAGAAACTAAGTATATTGGGTAGAATTTGGTATATATCAATTTACAATAGACTGATAGAGAATCATGAAGTATGAGAGGAGAAACTACAAAGTGGATTAGGGAATAGTTATCTCAAGTTGAACTGGAACTAGGAGGAAACAAATGGGGGTAGCTAGCCATTATGTTTACTTTATCTTCCCAAGTATCTCCAGCTACTAAACGACTCTCAAAAGGATCTTGGCTGAAGCTATTTCTTTATTCCTAAGCCTGACAACCTCCTTATCTAGAACATGAACTGACACTTCCTTATAGGATAGGTTATCCTTCACACTCATACTGTCGAAGGGAACAACCGGAGGATGTCCAACACCCCTCCTTAATAAGGACACATGGAAAACTGGGTGAATGGATGTCAACTTTACAGGAAATTCCAACTCATAGTCCACCTTTCCTATCCTCCTCATAATAATGTATGGGACTTTATAGAAGGGAATGAGCTTCCTCTTATCCCTGAATCCCACGACTCCCTTTATGGGTGAATCCTTCAAAAACACTTGATCATTGTCTGCAAATTCAAGATCTCTTTTTCTCACATCTACATAAGACTTCTGCCTACTCTATGTTCTTTCAACCTCTCCCTAATAATATAATCATTATGTACAGCATCATGGGCTAAGTATGGCCCTATCAAAGCTAACTCACCAACCTCGAACCATCTACATCTCCTCCGATACAGGGCCTACAAGGAGCCATCAGAATTATAGCATAATAATTGTTGTTATATGTAAATTCAATCACAAATAAGTGATCACACCAATTACCCTTAATATTTAATGCGCAAGTCATCAATATATCGTCTAACGTCTAAATAGTATGCTCTTCTTGGAAATTAGTTTGCGATGAAAAGTTATGCTAAGATGCACCGGAGCACCCATAACTTTCTAAAATAATCTCCAAAACAGAGAGCTAAACTGGCAACCCCTATAAAAGATGATGGACAAAGGAGTCATATAAATCCTTATGATCCCCTAAATGAACAACCTATCATGGTACTCTACAGTATAAGAGTCTTGATAGCCAAAAAGGGGGTTGATCTGTCATTCGCCCACGATCACCCAGATGGAATCATATTTCCTGAAAGTATGAGGCACCAACAATGATGTCCATATTCACCAATTCCTACTTCTATGCTAGACTCAAAAACTCTTGGATCACAACCTTTGGTACCTGCTGATGATTGGGACACTTAGCAACAAAATCCGTTATATTTCTCTTAATACCATTCAAACGATAGACTTACCTCAAGTCTCTGTACATATTGGTGGAACCTAGATGGACCAAATAACTAGAGCAATGGGATTCTGTTAGAATTCTCTACCTCAACCCGTAAAAATCAAGAACACACAACCGACTCTAATGGAGAAGCACACTACTAAGGATGACTCTGATGTATTTTGAAACAGCACACTAACATTACCTACATAAAAATATGAACACCTAAGCAATCCAGTTAGTATATATCTATGACTATAGCTTTTTTCTCATCCTCCATGTGGGCTATACTTCCATAAATAACCTACTTAAGGCATCATCCATTATATTTTCTTTCCCTGAATTGTAAAAAATACTTCTATCATAATCCATTAGGAATTCAAACAATCTTATTTTATGGATATTCAATTCCTTCTAGGTAAAAATATATTCTAATCTGAAAATACATTAACATGAGTACCATAGAGATAGTGTCTTCATATTTTCAACACAAACACCACCGTAGCCAACTCCAAGTCATGAGTGGGCTAGTTCCTGTCATGAGTCTTAAGATGACTTGATGCATAATCTATCACCTTAGTATTTTGCATTGGAACACAACCAAGCCCAATAATGTAGGCATCACAGTAAACTACAAAACTATATGTACCATCTAGCAAGGTTAACACCAAGGCCAAAGTCATCTTATCTTTCAATTCCTGGAAATGTTTCTCAAAACTGTTAGACCACTGAAATTTAACCTTCTTGGAAGTCAACCTCGTCAAAGGTGCATCGTTATAGGAAAAACCTTCAAAAACCTCTCATAGTAACCAACTAAACCCAAGAAACTCTGAATATCAGAAGGAGGCGTGGGTCTAGTCGATTCTTTACCGCATCTATTTTTTGTGAATTTACCGAAATACCTTCGACTAAAACTATATGGCATACGAAGGAAACAAACCTCAACTAAAATTCACACTTAGAAAATTATACATATACTTGTCTATCCTGAAAGGTCTATAAAATAATTCTCAAATGGTCTGCATGTTGTGACGCACTCTTGGAGTAAACCAGAATGTCATTTATGAACACAATCATGAAAGTGTTTAAGTACTAATTGAACACCCTATTCATGAGATCCAAAAGATCTATAGAAGCATTTCTATCCCAAATGACATTACTACTAACTCAAAATGATCATACCATATTCTAAAGGCTATCTCCGAACTGTCACATTCTCTAACTTTGAGTTGATGATCGCCAAATCTGAGGTATGTCGAACAAGTCATCAATTCTCAAAATAGATACATATTCTTGATCGTGACATTGTTACACATTCTGAGCAACTCATCCTTTTGTAATGACCCTCATTGTCATTTATGATAAATACACGACATTTTGCATTTTAGAGCATTTTAGTAGTTTCCCCAATTCATTTATGACTTTCTAGGACCGGTAGTTCGGATCCCTAGCGACTCGGTTGAGAAATATCTCAAATTACCTATTTTAGAGCCTAAAACTAAGTACTCATTGACCAAAGTCAATTTTCCTTCAAGACGAGCTCGGAATTAAATTTTGATAATTTCTTAGCTCCAGAATGCCAAATAAAGTCATGGTTACCTTAAGTTTGTGTTTTGGAGTGTTTGTTTGCAATTTATGTCAATTTTAGTTAAGTTTAAGGCCTAAAGTGGAGCTTGGGTGGTATTTCAATGTTCGAAGTGTTGGATTGGAATTCTGATGCTTCCTTCAGCTCTAGAATAGTGATAGTTTAGGAAGAGTGTTGGTGGATCTATCAGTAAACTCAGTGTATATTTAAGTACCTTGGTGGAGCTGTGCGTTTTTGGCTATCTTTGGTTTGAGGGGTCATTTTTCCTAAACGACCTCGGATGGCTTTTTTGACCATTCCATTAGATTTGGAATGTCTTTTCCATGCTATTTACATATTTGTTTCATTGAAATTGAACTTGAAAAACTCATTTTGGACCCCTCAAAGTTTTTAATTTGTGTTGGTGTGGAACTGCAGGTACAGACCGCCCCTGCGAAGGAGGCGTCGCACCTATGAAGTTCGTACCTACAACCAGAGGCTCTCCCCAGTGACCAAGGCCTGCCCCATCGACAATCTCCCCAGTGACCAAGGACCGCCCCAGCAACAATCGCCTCTGCGCCTAAATTGTCGCCGCAATGGGAAGTGCAATGAATTTAAGTAACTGCAGCCCTTCTGTTTAGAAAAACAAAACTATAATTTTTCTCTCATATTCCAAGGCATAAACTTAATCAAAACCATTCCAATATTGAATATAAAGTTCCCAAACAATTCCTTGCATCATCCCTACTTCCAGTAAGTCCTTCTTCTCTTTTTAATTCGTAAATTCTTAGGTTCCTCCACTGATGAACACCAATTTTTGAAATTGATAAAATCATCCTATACCCATTTATTATTGAGTAATTCTTTGTTATTTGGGTAGATATTGCTTATATTTTCAATTATACATCAAAATTCCAATGTTTAATTCCTCAAAATCGCATCTTTAACCCCGTTAGGGTCAAATCTGTCAGGGCTATTTTAAAGACCTTTCCGCACTCAAATTGTTCTTGATTTTAGAGCACAGGTTCCTAATAACATTGGGATTCTGTTTCGTCAAGCAAGCCCCACGAGCCCGTTTTAGGCCCTATTTTAGGCCTAGTCTGGAACTTAGCATAAAATATACCATTAGACTCGTATTAACACATAGAATATTTTGGTGCAAGTTTTGGATCATTTGGATATTGGTTGACCTCAATCAGAGTAAGATTTGTGAATTTGCAACGCTTTACCGTCGGACTACAGGGAGGCTCCGTGGGGCTATATCTGCGCGTATAACTTTAGTAATTGTACTAAATAGCATCCGTGGGTGGGGTATCTAGGTGAATATAGTGATGTTGTACAGTTCTTTTGTCCGTTCCATGTTGATACTTATATTTTGGCATCTGGTTGCTATGGTGCATGTGTCTGTGCCTTAGAAATTAACTAGAGATACCTATGCTGGCCCTAGGAAATTGCTATTACATAACCATATATTGACATATTCTTGTTGATATATTGTGCATTCATTCCATAAGAGGTTGGTCCTATGGCTTCGATGAGTGTGCATTGGGGCTAGGTCAGTATCACCGTTTGATTATTGAGCAGAGGCTAGAGACCTATTTGAGTAATAATGATTGATAATGATATAAGTTGGTAAATTGGAATATTTGATA
>JBDJHY010268532.1:0-10391 GCA_039654485.1 Withania somnifera
GTAAACCCAAATGGCCACCCCTCCCCAAAAACTATGTGGGATCCATATAAACTCTAGGTTAGGCAGAAGGCACTCTGAACTGCCTGACTCGTAGCCGAGGACTGCATAGCTTCCTGAAAAGGACCTTGACGATGAAAGAAACTACTGTGGTGAAGGAAACCATTGAATCCATACGAGGCACTAGAAAAATTTCCATAAGAATAGGTTCTCTTTCCCCTGCTATCACTAGTATGACCTCTATGCAGCTACTAAAACCCTCTAACTGCCTCAATCACACTGTGCAATGTATCTTCTAGAAGTTGCGAGGTTATGAATACCAAATTCTGAAGGTAAGAGCTCACTCCCCTAATGAACCTAGCTATGTTCTCCTACTCATTCAATAAGATAGCCAAAACATGTCAGGATAACCCATAGAAAAGAGATACATACTCATCTACTATCATACCCCCTGTCTCGACTCGTCAAACTGTTTGTGTAACCCATCACTCACACTACGTGACGCATCCTATCCACAAATTCTTGAGCAAACATCTCCCAACTCATAGAAAGAACCTCAAGTCTAAAGTCAAAGTAGGAGTGCTACCACTACTTGGATATCCCCCTCATTTGTAGTACGGTATAATCAACTTCATACGTCTGGACCATCTTAAAACTATATAGTAGCTCATGATAAATAGTAAGAAAATCATATGGGTCGTCGTCCTATCCACCCTGAAGAAGAGGTGGGTCCATCTTATGGAATAACTTATACCACCTCTGCTGCTCATCAAGTATCTCAGCTATCATTTCACACATAGTCCCAATACCTAGAATATAAAGCTCATGAAATTGATGTACAATAGGTATCTGCCCTACCTGACCCTAAACTATAGTCGGTTGGCCCAATAAAAGTAGAACCTCGGGTGGCTGGCCCACCTGATCATGAATCACTGGCACAACTCTCTATTCGGTGGTCTCTACCCAACTCTAGTCTGTGAATCCATTAGCATACCACCCTGTTCCATGCTCTCCAAAGCCTCTAAGACTTGGAGTAGGTTATCTTGTAGTATCGAGGATTCCACATACTTGGGAGGGGCCTATCCCTCCTCTCTCTCAACCGCCGGCTCAAGGGAGGCATCTCTAGCATGAACCCTCTCTTGGTATGCTCCCCTAGACATGCCCCTAGCTCTAGATCTAGCCCGATCTCTCCCTTGGGAAAGGGGTGCTAGAATGTCATGTCCCTCTCTATCAACAGTAGCTATGGCCCTCACCATCTATCAAGCAAAACACGTAAGGACTCAACACATGCACAACAACCATTCTATATAGAAATGAAGAATCAAAGAGATGTTTCCTAAAGATCTGTAGCCTCTTGAGGATAAGTAACAGACTTATCAGCACTGATCTATAAACTTAAGACTCTGATACCAACTTTTCATGCCCCCAAAACCAGAAGTGATAGAACCTACCATCCAAACCTGGTAGGCAGCCTAATTTCTGAATAACTAAGGTAAATAAATCAAATAAAAGATGCACAAGTATAAAAGGCAAAAGTGTTCTATTAACCCCAAAACCAAGTGTCACTGTACATAGCTACTAAAACAAAAGTTTACATGTCTCAAGTATGAAAATACTAATAAACTTTACATAAAAGTAAAATTTATTAGATATCCAGTGACTACTAAATGGACTGGAAGCTACCCCGAAATATCTTAGATAAAGTCTGGACTAGTAGAAGGAAGCAATCACTGAATTATAGGCCCAAAACTTGCACAAAAGTGTAGAAAATGCAAGAGTGAGTACAAAACAATGGTACTCAGCAGCGTCCTCTGTTGGCTAACTATAAATAGAAAACAGTAACTCCTAATATACCAATCTGTCCCATAGTTTATATACAACATCCTAACAATAGCTTATAATCTTTATAATAGCCTAAAACATCATCTAATAGTCTCAATGTTATACAAAATCTCCAGTTACTTTCCATTTTTCACCTACTGTCACCTTCAAGTTATCAATCAAGTATAATTCCAAGTACTCCACAAGACCTCAATATGATCAAAGTATATATATAAATAACATTATGAACATGTTACTACAACAAATATCAAAGAGTGAGAAAATTACCACACTTAAAGTAATGAATAGAAATAAAGTGAGAAAATTACCATAATAATAAGGAAAACATGATCAATGTGAACTAGTTATAAATTGTTAGAGTGAGAAAGTTACCACACTCCAGTTACTAGTAACAATAATGTGTGCTACACAATAATCCCCTCAAGATGGTCAATAATATCAAGTTCCAATCAAGTGTCATTGGAAGTATCATCAAGTAGTCATATTTCATGGTAATAATCAAGTAATGCTTTCCCCTTTAGAATAGTCTACAACTGAGAAAAGTCTACTCACAACATGCCACACACAAGAAGATAACAACAATATACACCCAAATCTGGATGTTTAGCATTCTAATCAAAATTGCACTCCGGGCTCACAATATCGAATTCTAAATTTTTATTACAAAGACATGTTACCCGAACTTGGGGAATCTAATTATCAAGTTTGAAAGAAAATCATTCCATTTCGAAGTTCAATTCAAGATTTATTCATTTTTCAAGTTCAATATAGAAATCCCCATTTTTACCATAAAAAGCTTTCAACTCTAAGGTCAAAAATCATAAATTAGTTGGTGAAAATCAAGGAAATCATGTTTAGGAACAATACCCGTGATTAGATGTTGAAATCCTCTTCTTTAGTCTGTCCAAAACAAATGGAAAATTACCTTAATCTCCCAAAATTATAATAAATTTGGGTTATAAGATTGCACCCCTAAAGCGGAGATAAGGGGTTAATTGACTATCAAGATCTCGTAAGGTAAACTAGTAAGCTTCATGAATGCCGTGTCAAGGTCATAAACGCGAATGTTAGTGATCTTGACCATCGTGATCACAGTCAAGGTCCACGAACCGGAGAGGTTCAATTGTTAGTACTAGGAGCTTTTTTGACATTAATTCTCCTATAAACTCGATACTCGAAATGGAACCTCAGGGTTCGTTCAGAATCCTCTGCAAAAAACCTGTATATGTTACCCTACTAATTTTGACGTTCTGGACTCAACGGAACCATCAAATCATACATACAATTTCTCAGTGACCCGATACTCATTTAAGGTTCAAATATTAACATTAACTCAAAAATACCAAAATTCCCTCGGGGTCTATGAAAAATATAAAAGACCTCATTCTAGGCCAAACTCCACCTCTCGAATCTAATAAAATCATCAGATTTTCTATTGAATCAAGTCAACTATTTTGCTTAAACTTTGACTTTAACCCGTCTAAATGCTCAAACTCACTACGGAGGGTCTAAAATAGAAATGAGAGTGTAACTAGAACAAACTTGATGTTCCAAAATTGATAGAACTGATGGACTTTTCATACGATTTCCCCAAATCTAGATGACCCTTAGAGCTCTACATTTTACACTTAGAATCTTTAAACTTAAAATTCTCAAAACTTTATATCAAAACTCATCTCAATTCTCAAACAACCATGGAATCACACTTTGTTTGATATAATGATACCATGGGAAGGGAAAAATATTCACAATACTTAGAAAAGGGAAAAATGACCTTTTGGGTCATAACAAAAGATCCCCAAGTCTAGTCCAGTTATCATGCCACTAATGTGTTGATCCTCCATTAACATACCACCCCATTTGATGATCAATAAGATCCCTTTATTGAAGCATTTTCTTCCACACTTGTGAACCACAGTAACCTTTCTTTCACACTACTTGATTCTGGTTAATTTTTTTACAATACTTATTCTGCATATAATTACCCCAGAGAGTACGTTTAGTTCTAAAATTCCACCGCATTTTGTAAAATAGAGCCATTGAAACATCATCTAGTTTTGCAAATCCTACTCCTCCTTGATTTTCAGGTAGACACAACTGATCCTATTTAGCCTAATGTCTAGACTTACCTCTAATGTTGCTATCTAGAAAAATTGAGCCATACATCTTTGAATTTGTTTTAGAACATTTGTAGGTGGATTCATGACTGAGAGGCAATGAATAGGAATGCCTTGGAGCACATGCTTGATCACTACAACCCTTCCTCCATATGACAATATATTTCCTTTCCATCCTTGTAACTTTGTGCTAATTATGTGAACTATCTGCCTTTAGTAGATCTTCTATTTTATCTTGTAGAAAAAGTGACATCCTAAATAAGTAAAAGGAAACTCACCACTTCCAATACCTGGTTCTACCTTTGTTGTAATCACAGTTCTCATGGGTATTTTTTTATGCAAATAAATTGCACTTTTCTCCTAGTTGATTTGTTGTGCTGAATTTATTCATACTCCTGTATCATGTTCATCAGAATCCTTAAATCCCTTCTCCTCCATCATTGAATTCATAGATCTAGATAATACCTCTGCTGCCGAATGAACAATGTTGGTGTGATGTCCTTGTTTTAATCCCCTAGATGATTGAAAAAACCTTTAAACTGACCATTAATCTGAATGTAGTACCAATAATTCTTAACCAATCTGATTATCATATCTACAAGCTTCTACCCAAAGCCCATCTTTATCAATACCTTTGTTAAAAATAGCCAAGAAAACCTATCATAAGCCTTTCTCATATCTATATTAATGACTAAATTGGTAGATTTATTCTTTTTTTTTAATTTCAGACACTATATCCCGCACCATTAATATACTTTTAGCTATGCTCCTCCCTTCACAGAACCTGCTTGCTCAACTAAAATAACATTTGATATATTTTATCCCTTCATGCAAAATCCTTGAGAAAATTTTGTTAATGAAATTTCTAAGAGATATTTGTCTCATGTTTGAGAAGGTATTAACATCTAGCTTCTTTTGGAGAAGTATCAAATTTGTGCGAGTCACAAATTTTGGTAACATCTCCCTATTAAGGAAAGCCCTTTCCATATTCACCACATCTTCACCTATGATATTCTAGGTGTCTTGATAAAAAAACCCTATAAGGACATTTGGTCCAGCTGCACTGTGCCTACTAAAACTCATCACCACCTTTTTTACTTCCTCTACTTTAGATAGATTTTGTAACATATCATTTCTTCCTTCAGTGATGATTGATGAAATATCCTTCAGCATATCATAATTTGTAGTATCCTCTTCTCTAGTAAACTACTTCTAAAAAACTTTACTTCCTTTCTCCAATGTCTTGTGAATTGTCAAGCCATAAACCTTCATTATCCTAAATTCCATTAATTCTGAGCCTGGCCCTTCTTCCTTTCACATAAGTATTAAAGAATTTTGTGCTTCTTTCCTCATCTTTGAACTATTGTATTCTTACTTTTTGTCTCCAGAATTCTTCCTCCCTATGTAGTTGTATCATCAACTGTGCTTAAAATTTATGCATTTTTCTCTATTATCTCTTGATTCTTTTTCTTAATTTCTTCCTCATGAACCTTCACTATCTTCTCTAATGTAGCAATTTCTTAAAAAATGTTCTCAGAAGTATCTTTTTACCACTGTAATAAAGCTCTTTTGACCCTTTTAATCTTGTGATGATACAAGGTAAAAGGATTTTTCATAAAAATCAGCATTCCAGTTCTTATTGACAACTTTCTTGAAGGATTCTTGTTTTAACCAAAATTTAAGAAACCTAAATAGTTTGGAGATATCTTTCTCTAGAAAATTATATTGAAATAGCATGGGAGAGTGATCCAACCAACTTTCGATCAAGTGTTCTACCTCCATAACTGGAAATATATCCCTGATATCCTCACTACAAAGCACCCTGCCCAGTCTTTTAAAAATACAATCCTCATCATATTTTCCATCCCACCTTGTGAATTTACTTCTTTTAAATCCTTGATCCATCAGATTGTGAACATTTATACAATAATTGAAATCTTTCACCTCCTCTTTTGTGACTGGTAGCCCTCCTAACTTTACTTCCTCTTGTGTTATCACATTAAAATACGCTCATACGATTCCTGAAATTGTAACTGTTCTAGAAATATCATATATGGTATCTTACAATTGCAATATTTCACCCTATGTACATTTAGCATACATCAGTGTGATTAGAATCTCTGTAGGTAGTGCTTGACTTGTAAGCTTCATGATGAATTGTTGTTCATCATCCCTAACAATGGAGTACTCCAAAATATCATCCATAAATGCCCAGATTATACTTGAGACATTAAGCACAAGATGCTTCATTCCCAATTTTCTTCTATAAACGTCTATATTAATACCTTCTTAGAATGATTTCATTGAGCCAATAAAATAAAAATTATCTTTGATGTAAGGTTATCAACTTGGTAAAGGCCTGCTGAGTGTTTACCGACCTAACGTTTCAAATCAAAGCATTCATGATAACTTATTGGATTTGGACATGTTACTTCTTATTTTTATGTTACTCACTGGAATAGCATTGTCTTTGTTTCCTTTCTTCTTCTGCTTTCCCACTATATTATTGAGCTGCTCAATCAGCTTTAGTGATAAGTCTCCGTCTCTTCCCACTTCTTCAATATATATTGTAGCCCTTTCTTGTTTATGCATTCCAACTTATTGTTATTCCCCCTGCTTGTGTTTCATTCCTGATTTACCTGCGTGTCTACTGCTTATGAACTGACTTCAATGAAATTTTCCTTCTTCTGTACTACTAATAGCACTGCCTTTTGTATCTTCCTTCTCATTTTCTTGTTATTTTGCCTCTTTTACCTTGGAGTTACTTATGTTCTTTTCCTTTGTTCAACTCACTACTGTGCTGATTGTATCTACCTCTTTGCCTTGCTTATTCTCTTTTACAAAATTTTCCTTGACCCATTCTATAGTGCTCATTTTGTCTAGCCCTGGATTATCTTATTTAATCTCTCCTTCATTATTCTCTTTCTCCTTTTTCTCCTCCCAGCTCCATAAGTTTCTTTGGTTGATTTATGATGATTTTTAGTTTCATTAATTCCTTTTTTGATTCATAAAATTTATTTCTGGATATAATTATGACCAAGAGACATAAGATCTCCAGTTTTAGTATATGCAATATCAATGATGATGGACTAATAGCTTATTATTATAAATACCAATATTCTCAGCTTATTGTATAAAATTATTTCGATGAAATACCTTAATGAAACACTGAGCATATTTTCATTTTTGTTCATGTTAGTGGCTCAAATTAATAAATGTAGCTTGATTATAGGTTTGTTTCCCTCACTCTTTTTTCTTATTGGTGATGTTGTGAATCCTTTTAGGTTTTAATTAAAGTAGGTTAAACACATACCTGGTCTATTAAAGTTGTCTAAAATTTTCATTTAGATACTTAAACTTTGCCTTGTTTCAATTGAATAAAAATTATGTAGAAGTTTGTTCCTATTAGACACACCAAGCTGATGTGATAGTTGTTCTTATACGTCTGATGTGGAAAATATTATCCCATATATTAAAATAAATCCCACATAGATAAAATTTATATTATAGGCATGAAATTCAATCATGCACAAATACTTAGGGTTGAAAAATCCAATAAAATTTCATGTTTTCCTTCTAGTTTCACATGATTTTCAGTCATTTCTTACAAAATTAATACTAAAACTGAATCATTGTTGATCTATTCTAGAAATTTTATAATATTAATTCGTCTGATATCTGTGCAAACGAATTAACAACATAAAATTGCAAAAATAGAACAATGATCTGATATCATATTAATTTTATGAGAAAATATGCTATGTCAACTTGTTGTGTTTGATAGGAAGAAACTTATATATAGTTTTATGTTTAATTGAAACAAGACAAAATTTAAATGTCTAAATGAAAAATTTAACAAAAGGGGCTGAAAATGTATTTGGCGTTAAAGTTAATAAATGTATCCATGATGCCAGTGACCCTTTTATATATGAATATATATTTTACTATGATTTGTATGATTCTCTAAGTCATGGTGTATTTTTTTATTTCATGATTTGAAAATATTAACTTAGAAAATCTGAGAATAAGGAAATTATTTTTTAGAGTGAACGTGCATATATTCACTAGCCTAAACTATTTTTTTAATCATTATTTTGGTACAAGAATATGCACTAATTTTCACTTTCTATTTGTTGGATTTAACTCTTCCACATTTCTTAGCAATTTATACGCAGATATTTTCAGCTATGTTTTCTACAAATTATGTATAGTTACAGTAAGCAAATATTCCAAAGGAAAAGACAAACAAGAATAGAAGATTGACAATAGTTTTGATTAGAATACAAGATTGACAACAATTTCGATTTTTATAAAAATGCCCGTTTTCATGAAAACATACAAAAATATACTATACATTGCTATATTTATTAATTGACCGCAAATTCAAGGGCTATTGGCTCTTTGATAGCATAGGCGTCAATCTGTCAGAGATATTTTAACATGATCCACAAGTACAAAGCACGTGTGCTAAACTAATTTAAGTAAATTAATAGAAATTTCTTAAGACTTTTTATTTTTTAACTAAATAATTATGAAGTAATACTCTGTATGTATTATTTCTCCTATTTTTGACAGAAGCATTTAATACATGTATATTTCTGTTCAAAAGAACCCGAATCTTTTCTTAGTGATCCATTGACCCCTTTACTAGTTTTTACTTTATCCTAAGACCTCATAATACAAAGGCGTAGCTAATTGGCATTATAAAAGTGAAAACAATAAAAGATATTCATGAATTATTTGAAAAAAATCATTATATTTATCTCTTTATTACTGGAAATAAGTTATATCACCTCTTATTGTTATTACCATATTTTACAACTTGTTATAATAGATGAGAGGTAAATATAATTAAAAAGCATATTTATTGAAAAATATGATTGAAGATAAGTATAATTTATTTTGAATAATAAGGAAGCAAATTTAATCCTTTTTTATATTTAAAATAAATTAATTTTACTCTCCGACTATTTTTGGCACCGTTACCAAAAGACTCTAAAACCTTTCAGAGTATAATCTCCTGTCTTGTTTGATCAGTGTAAGTGATGCGGATTCAAAAACAGATAACCAAACAAGTCTTTGATTTAATTAATAATCAATTAAATAATTGACTATGATGATACTACAAAAAGAACCTCAATCGTGAGAGTTTTGGCATAGAGTTTAATATAACACCTGCAAATTGTGTTTCATCATACTGTGAATATTATTCGATAAAACAATCTTCACTTTTAATATATTTTATTAATACAAAAAGAGGTTCATCTGAATTCTTTTATTAGAAATTTATATTGAACATATAATTACATTTTCAAAAAACAATTAGTGTATGTGTACATTGATGCCCTTCACTGAACTGCGTTTGATGAGAGGTTGAAAAAAAGAAAGCATTTGAAGCTTCCTAATTTGATATTTCCTTGAAATTTCGCTCATCTCCGCAAGCTGTACTTGTCAGCCTCTCCTGTCTTAATATAAATTGCGTACGCATTTGCTTTTTATGCATAATTCCGCCCACTACCTACCAATATCACTAACTTTAATAGTAAGATCACTATTGTCAACTGGCTACTACTAAATCTCCATGACTCTTTTTTAGATCTCCTGTAATCCTATCACTGTCACATGATGTCTAATAAATGGCATGTGTTCTCTATCGTAACTTTGCCTAAACAATCATTTAATTATAAGAAAAAAATAGTTTTTTTTTAATATATTGATTTAATTTTTATTTAACATAAAATAAGAAAATAAATATGATTGTGATCTTATATTAAAAATATCTAAAATGGGTATTAACATGTCTTCTAATGTTGTGATCTTAAACATGTTTTGTGGAAAATTATAACTTAATAATTGTAAAAAAAAATGAAAGAGACATTCTTTTCTAAATAAATTTAAAAAAAAAAAGACAAACAGATTAAAATGGAGGGAGTAACAACGGTCTGAACCTTTATTATTTTCTTTGATCTGGCACACTCCTTAAATTTTTTAATTAGAGATACATTTTCCTAAACAACCTTCTTAATAATATTTTGAAACTCTCAATTTGACTATTATTACTTTATATAGTTATTTAATACTAATGACATAATATTTTGAAACAATGACATAAGAGAGAATGTGATAAAATTCTCTTAACTTCACGAGTTCTATAAATAAATTGAGATAATAAATTGTAGCATGGAGGTCAAGTGATATGAAAAGGAGAGAGTAATTGAATGTAATTGAGCTCATATTTATTTATAGTTATATGTGGGTTGTGGTTGTTTTTATTTGGTAAGTGTGCCCCCGTGATATGAGCTTAATGGATATTAAGCTTCGTATGTAGCCTTAAGCAACTGATAAGTCTTAAAAACTTACCAAGGTGGAAATGCTTCGTCTAGTAACAATGAATCACGAACGTAACCTGCAAAACAAAGCCCAGGGTGGTCCCCG
>JBDJHY010268553.1:0-10391 GCA_039654485.1 Withania somnifera
GTGCGTTTTGACGCAACAACAGCTCAATGCGCCCTATGTTCTAATTCTGCGAGAAAATGACAAGCATTGCCAAAAACTAACCTATACGGAGAGGTGCCTATAGGAGTTTTATAGGCAGTACAATACGCCCAAAGCGTATCATCAAGCTGCTCAGCCCAATCTTTTCATTGTGCATTGACTATCTTCTATGAGATTTGCTTTAGTTCACTATTCGACACTTCTACTTGCCCGCTAGTTTGCGGGTGGTAGGCAGTTGCCACTTTGTGGGTGACCCCATACTTCCCAAGCAAAACTTTGAACCAAGCATTCCTAAAATGCAATCCCCTATTATTGATTATGGCCCTCGGGGTCCCAAATCTGGTGAATATGTGTTTCTGCATGAATTTCAGCACCCCCTTTGCATCATTAGTTGGTAAAACCATAGCTTCTAGCATTTTGACACATAATCAATGGTGACAAGAATGTACCTGTTTCCCTGAGAAGAAGGAAAGGGTCCCATGAAATCAATACCCCAAACATCAAATAGCTCAACTTTGAAGATTTTCTGCAATGGCATTTCATGCGGCCTGAAAATAGACCCCATGCGTTGATATTCATCGTATTTCCGTACAAACTCCACCGCATCCTTGAACACTATTGGCCAAAAGAAACTTGCTTGCAATACTTTGCGTGATGTTCTTTCTCCACCATGGTGTCTTCCGTACAATGAGGCATGACATTTAGCCAAGATATCTTGTATTTGACTTTCAGGTACACATCTCCAGACAAGTTGGTCCGGACCTTATTTATATAAAACCAGCTCATCCCAAAAATATTAGTTATAGTAGTGTTTTAGCTGCTTCCTTTGATGACTGGAAGCATCCGGTGGAAACACACCACTGACCAATATATTAACTATATCCGCATACCATGGTAATCAATTATACACAAGGATCTCATAATTTTTAGGTATCTCATATAGGGTTTCATTCAGTTTCTGATGGTACGACTTTAACAGATGTTGGTACTTAAAGTTCCAGAGTTGATCATTTAATTTAAATCATTCCTCTTAAGGCCCATTGTACCAAATATTCCAAAGTTTGGGCATAATAGAGGTATGTAGAGGATCTTTTTACCTCCATGTTTGGGTGGTTTTTGTTTTTTGGAGATCCCAGTTCATATTACTTTTGATCGTTAGTACCGAGGACTTGATGATTTTGTGCCCAGTTGGGGCCTTACTAGATCACAGAGCAATTTAGTAGGTTGACTAAAAATTATAGACCTACCTTCAGAGTTAGTGGTGGAATACCTTATTCCATCCACATTTATGTGCCTTATTGTTAGATACAAGATTCATCCCGTACATTTTTTCATGAGTTAGCTTTATTAGACAACTGTTTAGTTTGTACAAGGACGCCTGAGGTATCCATTAAGGAAAGACTGTGATGGATTAGGTCTAGAAATATTTCTTTTATAAGAGTTCCTTGGGTGAGAGGTACAGTTGAGGAGGTCATTGGGTTGTTTAAAGCATCATGTGAGTTGTCGAGTTTATGTGTTTCAAACTTTGAGTACTCCATCTTTCTTAGCTTTTAGTGAAGAATGTTCCTTTAGTGGTGGATATTATAATTTCCCTCAGGGACATTTCCATGAGGGAAGTGATTTCTATGTGTTTAGATCATTCTTGTAACTTCCCCAAGTAATTTGTGACTGGCTGGGACCGAAAGGTTGGGCCCCTGCCAGTTGTTAAAGTTTAATTCCTTTATAATTATAACTTCCTCGGGACTTACTTAGTTCATATGATGCGTAATGTCATTAACGTTGATTTTATTGAGTCATAAGTATTGGTTACATGAAGATTTCATATATGTAGTGTGGAAAGCGGACTTCGTTTTCATTTTGTGTGCCTTTTTGAAATTTCCAAAATTTTGTTAGGGAAGGATGAGGAGACTGATTTATCAGTCAAGAAGTGGCCTTTATATATTTCCTTCTTCATGAAGGACTTCCACCAGCCCGTTCCTTTGATATTTCAGAGCATTTTAAGGACTTTTGAAGGTATTGACCCAAGTTTTAATCCGTTAAACTAATTATGGTGGCTATACGATCATTTATACCGAGTAATTCTTTCCCTTTTGTTATAAAGTTTTATATAGCACTTAAATTTTCAAGGATATTTATTTTCAATTCCTACCATTAGTTTGAGCCCTATTTTGTACCACATGATGGTGAGTTGTCCTATACATGTTGGTTATATTTTTTTCTTGACATATGGATTACATTTTTTCTTTTTCAAGCTTTGTATGTGATTCTACAGATATTTTTGAATGCTTCTCGAAGACATTGCCGAAATCCATGGAGGTTACGATCTACTATATTCATACTAGGTATTAGTGAAGTATATATTTGGTAAGAGATAAATTGTGGCTGGGATTACCACTAGGGCCTTGATATGCTTATTCTTCCGACCCATGTCCTACTTAGTTGGCTTGTAGTTTAACTACTTACCTTGGGCTATATCTCCCTACCTGCGTGTTTAAAACCAACTATGGAACATAGTGTGGTTGGGGGAGGTGTAACACCTTCGTTGTATATTGATTGTACGCTGACTCTAGAACTTAGTGAGGTTGGGGAGGGGATTTTACTAGTGATTATATCATGTTAGATATCCCTGATTTAGAGTCGATCTAGGTAGGCTGATTATTCAGTGTTCTACCAAAGATATTATGTGTGAGTAGGGCAGGTGTGGCCCCTTTGGGACAATATATAGCCGGGTGCGACTTCACTAGTTAGTTAGTAGCCCTATGTGATGATACCATACATAGAAAGGTATGACTATGCTAGATGGTTGGAAAACCCATATGATGAAACTATACTTTACCAGATACAGCTTTGTTAGGAGGTAGCATTCTTGTTTTATGATATAATCCTCTAGCCCTATACGAGCCTGAGAGTGTGTTGTATAGGACTGATATATGGTAGCACCATGTCTTCCCCTATATGGTGTGTAATTAACCTTTAATGGGCGACCTTTGGTCAGTTATGACATTATTGGCATTACTGTTCGTGACTTAGGATCGTAGTTGAGCTAGGAGAGGATATACCTTGTGACAAGGGCTTGGCAACCATCATGTGGATTCAAGTTAGCATCCTTAGACCAGTTTAGCCTACTAATTTGTTCTTTGTATTGATCATGCATTAAACATTTTTAGAGGTACTTGGAGTCTAGATAACTTTTTATATTTCTTCCCCTTTGTGGGTTGTATTTTGTACCTTTCAGTATTTAGATACTGTACAACCACAATACCAGTTTCTGGGGAGTCATGTTCAGTTATGGTTTTTTTGTTTTATATTTCTATTCCTTCTCTTCATATCCTTTCCCTTTTATGTTGGGTAGTTGTTACTAGCTCACCACCACTTCTTGATCTGGGCCGAGATTAGGCTTTTCTATGAGTGAAATGTACATGCCCATCACAACTCGATTCTTAGGTTAAGAAAAGTTGGGTATTATTGTAGGTTTGTTCAGGGTTTCTCTTCCATCCACTTCTTTTACCTGTTGGACCCATAAAAAAGTGAGGTTTAGTGGTCAAATGTTCGTGAGAAGAGTTTTCAAGAGTTGAAAACTAGATTAACTTCGTCTCTAGTTTACTTTGCTTGAGGGTTTTGAGTGTTTTGTTGATATTGTGATGCTTCTGGAGTTTGTTTTGATTGTGTTCTAATGCAAATTGGTAGAGTGGTACCTTCTTGACATCTTAATATTCATGAGAAGAATTATCCCACTCATGATCTTGAGCTGGCATTTGCGGTTTTTTGTTGAAGATTTTGAGGAACTACTTGTACGGAGTACATATAGACATCTTCACCGACCATAAAAGTCTTTAATATGTATTTGATAAAAAAGATTTGAGTCTTTGCTAGAGGATTTGGTTAAATTGTTTATAGGATTATTACATGAGTGTGATGTATCATTCGAGGAAGGCCAGTGTAGTGGATCATGCCCTTAGAAAATTGTCCTTGGGTAGTCTTTCACATGTTATTGAGGGAAAGAGGAAGCTAGCTACAGGGCGAAGTGTTAGCCTATGAAAAACTCTTATTTCTAGTAGATGAAAGTGACAGAGATGACTATGATGTGATGGATGTGTAGAGTCACTAGGATTGATAAGATTAGGAATAAGGTTATTCGTGACAAGGTAGGGATGAGTTCGGTGGAAGATAAGATGCAAGAAGTAATGCAGAGGTTGTTCGGGCATGTGATGGGGGGCCCTCAAATGCTCCGGTGTACAGTGTGAGATGTTGTTACTAGATGGTTCCAAGTGAGGTAGAGGTAGACTGAAGAAGTATGCAAAAAGGTGATCATACATGACATGGAGTTGTTACAGCTTACCGATGATATGACCCAGGATAGGTAGTTGTTAAAGATGCAGATTAGGGTTGTGGGTTAAGGGGTAGGTGTGAATTCATTCTGGTAGGGTGTTTCTAGTACTAGTAGTAGGGTAGTGTCCTATCTTTTTCATTGAATTGAGATTTTTTATTTAGATTGATTATTGTGTTCTTTTCTATTTTGAGTTTTTTATGTTATTTGCTTTTAATTTCAAATATTTAAAGTTGTTTATTGTTGTACTATAGTATTTTTTTTGTGAGTTAAGGGTCTTGTTAGGTAGGGTGTTGTTTATTAAGTAGTGGTATGGAATACGTACACTATACCCTCCCTAGACCCCACTTATTAGAAAATAACTAGGTACGATGTTGTTGTTGTAGACTGACTTTCAATGTATGAGGATTATTTTTATAGCTCAGGATACATCATGAGATGGTGTCCTCATTTGTTATTTTTGGTAATAGTTGAGATTGATGTTGGTTTTCACAAAGATTTATATGATGACCACTTATATTCTAGTGTTTATATGATGTCTCTTAGGGTTTGACTCCCGATGATTTAACTTCAAGTAGGTGAGGTTTAAAAATTGTAGTCCAGGTGGTCTATTACAGTGACCCCCTATTATTGAGTAGGAGTGGGATAAGATTATCATGGGTTTGTTTTGGAATCCTAAATACTTCTCGAGGCCATGATTTTATATGAATTATTTATAGATCTGTTGACCAAATCCTTTCACTCTCTACCTATTTGATATTCTTAGGCTACTCAGAGATTTGTTGTCTTATGTGTTAGGGAAATTCTTTGTCTGTATTGGGAGGTTGCTTCTATTATATCAGTCAGGGATATGTAGTTTTTTTTCATGGTTTTTGAAGAACTATACAGCATGAGATCGGCGTAGTATTAGCTTTGAGTTCATCTTTTCATCTACACATAGATAGGCAGTTTGAGCAAACTATCCACGTACTCCAGGAGATGTTCCAAGTTTATATTTTTTATTTCGATATAACTGGGATCAATATCTTGCTTTAGATGTTTTCTCCTATAGCAACAACTTTTGTTCTAGCATCCAAATGGTACCATTTGAGGCTTCATACTATATATGTTGATGATTAAAAATTCGTAGGAACAATAGTATTGAGATTTTACCTCAGACATCTAATTTGGTTTGATATGCTTCCAAAAGAGTCAGACTTGTGAGTTTAGACTTTAGATTTCACAGAATAGACCAACGAGCCACGTTGATTAGAGATGTTGATTCTTGAGTATAGTTCCTAGGACTGGATAATTTTGTGTCTAGTTGTGGTCTTACTAGATCACTGTGTAAATTAGTGGGCTGCCTAAAAATTATAGATCATGAGTCAGCTTTCTTAGACAACTAGTTAGTTTGCACAAGGAAGCTTGAGGCATCTATTGAGGAAAGACTGTGATGGACTAGGTCCATATATATTTCTTTTATAAGTGTTTGTTTGGGTGTGTGGTACAGTTGAGGAGGTTATTGGGCTGTTTAAAGCATCGTGTGAGTTGTTGAGTTTTTGTGTTTCAAACTTCAGGTACTCCATCCTTCTTAACTTTCACTGAAGAAAGTTCCTTTAGTGGTGGATATTGTAATTTCCCTCAGGGACATTTCCGTAATTCCTGTGATTTGTATGTGTTTAAATCATTCTTGTAACTTCCCCAAGTAATTTGTAACTGGCTGGGACCGGTAGGTTGGGCCCTTGCTAGTTGTTATAGTTTAATTCCTTTATAATTATAGCTTCCTCGGGGCTTACTCAGTTCATATGATGTGTAATGTCATTATCGTTGTTTTGTTGAGTCTTGAGTATCGGTTACATAAATATTTCATATATGTAATGTGGAAATCGGACTTCGTTTTATTTTGTTTTTCTTTTTCTGAAATTTTCCAAAATTTTGTTAGGAAAGGACAAGGAGACTGATTTATCAGTCAAGCAGTGGCCTTAATATATTTCCTTCTTCACAAAGGATTTCCAACAGCCCTTTCCTTTGATATTAAGAGCATTTTATGGACTTTCGAAGGTGTTGACCCAAGTTTTAATTTATTGAACTCATTATGGTGGTTCTACGATCATTTCTACCGAGTAATTCTTTATTTTCTCTTTTGTTATAAAGTTTTATATAGAACTTAAACTTTCAAGGATATTTATCTTCAATTCCTACCAATAGTTTGAGCCCTATTTTGTACCACATGATGTGTGAGTTGTGCTATATATGTTGGTTATATTTCATCTTGACATAAGGATTACATTTTTGTTTTACTTGCGTGATTTAGAGCTTCGTATGTGATTCAATAGATATTTTTGAATGCTTCTCAAAGACATCACCAAAATCCAAGGAGGTTACGATCTACTTTCTTTATACTAGGTGTTAGTGAAGTATATGTTTTGTAAGAGCTAGCTCATGGCTGGGATAACTACTAGGGCCTCGATATGCTTATTCTTCGAACCTATGGCCTACTTAGTTGGGTTGATGTTTAACTACTCACCTTGGGCTTTATCACCCTACCTGGATGTTAAACACTGACTCTAGAACATAGGGTTGTCGGGGGAGGTGTAACAACTTCGTTGTATGTTAATTGGATGCTGACTATAAAACATAGTGAGGTTGGGGAGGTGATTGTACTGTTGATTAGATATTACTAGATATCCCCTGATTTAGAGCCGATCTAGGTAGGCTAATTATTCAGTGTTCTACCAGAGATATTGTGTGTGAGTAGGGCAGGTGTGGCCCCTTTGGGACAATATATAGCCGGGTGCGACTTAAATAATTAGTTAGCAGTCCTATATGATGAAACCATATCTAAAAAGGTATGACTATGCTAGATTGTTCGAAACCCCATATGATGAAATTATACCTTACCGTATATAGCTTTGTTGGGAGTTAGCATTCTTGTCTTATGATATAATCTTCTAGCTCGGTATGAGCCCGGAGTGTGTTGTACTGGAATGATCTAGGGTAGCATCGTGTCTTTCCTTGTACGGTGTGTACATAGCCCTGAACGAGCGCCCTCTGGTCAGTTATGACATTATTGACATTACTGTTCAGGACTCGGGACCGTAGTTGATCTTTGAGAGGATATACCTTGTGACAAGAGCTTGGCAGCCATCATGTGGATTCAAGTTAGCATCATTAGACTAGTTTAGCCTACTAATTTATTCTTTGTAGCGATCATGCATTAAATGTTTTTAGAGGTACTTAGATTCTAGATAACTTTTTATATTTATTCCTCTTTGTGGGTTGTATTTTATACTTTTCAGTATTTAGATATTGTATTTCCACAATACGAGTTTCTGGGAAGTCACATTTAGATATTGTATTGCCACAATACTAGTTTCTGGGGAGTCACACTTAGATATTGTATTGCCACAATACCAGTTTCTGGGGAGTCATCTTAAGTTGTGTTTCATTGTTTTCTATTTATATTCCTTCTCTTCGTCTCCTTTCTCTTTTATCTTGGGTACTTGGTACCGGCCCACCACCACTTGATCTGGGCCGAGATTAGGCTTGTCTATGGGTGAATTGAACATGCCCCTCACAACTCGATTTTTAGGTTAAGAAAAGTTGGGTGTTATTGTATGTTTGTTCAGGGCTTCTCTTCCATCCACTTCTTTAACCTGTCAAACTCATAAGAAATTAGGTTTGAGTGGTCGAATGTTTGTGAGAAGAGTTTTCAAGATTTTAAAACTAGATTGACTTCTTCTCTAGTTTACTTTGCTTGAGGGTTTTGAGTGTTTTATTGAATATTGTGATGCTTCCGGAGTTTGTTTCAGTTGTGTTTTAATGCATATTGGTAGAGTTGTCCCATATGCTTCTATACATCTTATTATTAATGAGAAGAATTATCCCACTCATGATCTTGAGCTGGCGGTTGTGGTTTTTCACTGAAGATTTGGAGGAACTACTTGTACGAGTACATGTAGACATTTTCACCGACCATAAAAATCTTCAGTATGTATTTGATCAAAATAATTTGATTGTTTTCTAGAGGATTTCGTTTTTTTTTAGGATTATTCCTTGAGTGTGATGTATCATCAAAGTAAGTCCAATGTAGTGGATCATGCCCTTAGACAATTGTCCTTGGGTAGCCTTTCATATGTTATTGGGGGAAAGAGGAAGCTAGCCACAGAGATGCACTGACGTGCACACCTTGGGGTGAGATCTATTGGTTCAAAAGATGGGCGTATGATTGTACAACAAGCTTCTAAGTGCTCTCTAGTTGTCGAGGTGAAAGAGAAGCAACATACTGATCAAGTCCTTTTTTAGTTGGTGAGTGTAGTTATAAAGAAAAAAGTGGGGTTTTCTCCATTATTAGGGTCTCCTTTATGTTCCAGAAGTTAATGGGTTGAGAGAGTGACCTTGTTAGGAACTCATTTAGTTTAGGGTGTTTATTCATCCTTGGGAAACGAATATGTATATATATTTGAAAAAGGTGTATTGGTGGAGTTGTATAAGCAAGGACATATCATAGTTTATGGCTAAGTGTCCTAGAAGTCAGTAGGTGAAGGAAGACCATTTAAGACCATTAAGAGATTAAGTGAAGTTGTACTTAAGGATGGATACTAGGTTGATTGTTGTTGTGATTTCTTATGTTTCAACTAGTGGGTGCTTTATATTAGGTTTTTATCTAGTTTCATCATTCTGTTCCTTGTGTGAAGGTCTGGATGCTTTTAGGTTCTGAGATAGAAGCACTTAACTTTACAAAGTTATGAGTAGTTGGAGTTTATCCCTGTTTCGATTTGTGATGATCACTAGTTTGGGAATTTGGCTTTTGGATTATATGATGGGTTGGTTTGTTATACTGTATTTTTATGACACTACGACAATTGAGCTTATAGCCTTGACTTGACACTATTATAAGTATGTGGATAGCATGACAGGGTACCTTGGGGTGATCATTTCCTTGAGGCTCAAAAGTCTTTTTAGGTCGATTACCTATTTATTTCAAGATTTGATTGGATCATTTTGATGATTCGAGTTTAGATAGTTATTTTGGTTTGAGTAGGGTTGGCCTTTCAGGCAGAGTCAACCACCATTTGTGATACCTAATGTTTTTGATTGTCGGTCGATACGAGTTGCCTTTTTGCAATGTTGTTAGCCAATTATACCTGAGGTGCTCATAGTTTTGGGATCTTTCCTACAGGATTTTATTCAGTTTCTAAAGGCACGACATGGACAGGTATTGGTACTTGCAGTTCCAGAATGCATGATTTGGTTCAGACCATTCCTTGTGAGGTACATTGTACTAGATATTCCATATATCTGGCATAGTAGAGGTGCGTTGACGTTCATACTGGCTAGTCTTCCTTCTGTTTCTATATTTGTTCTACTTTGAGTCTTGATAGATATTTTGTAGCTCTTTCCCCATTGAGGATTGTATTTTTTTATCTCTCTACATATAGATGCTCTACATCAATGATACCAAATTTTTGAGAGTTATGTTCAATTATGTACTTTTGTGTTCTATTTTTATCCCTTCCCTTATCTCCTTTCCCTTTTATGTTTGGTACTTGGTACGGGCCCACCGCCACTTGCTCTTGGTCGGTATTAAGCTTATCTATAGTTGAATAGACACCATAGGTTCACAAGTGTATCTGACTATTGGAGAAAGTATTCTTGTAGAGTCATGTGGGTCGCTACGTACATGTCTGTATCGTATATTCGGGATGCTACAGAGGGCTCTTTGGAAAAGACTCTCACTTTTTAATCCTTATGTTCTTGTATGTTTACTGAGTTCCTATCCTTTCTTTTGGCCCTACTCCTTCTAAATTGTTAGGAAGAGGCCCTCGGTAGGCACCAGTAGGATATCCGGGCGTATTCTCTGAATTTAGAATCATAATTGAGTTCCAGAAGACCATATCAGTAGACACTAAGTTTTAGAGTCACCTAGGCTCCAGCAGGGGTTATTGTCATGACGGGTCCATAGAGCTCCATAATTCATTCAGAAGTACCAGTGCGTTTCTTAAAAAGGAGCACTGCTTGAAGATAAGTTTGATTGGTTTCTAGCAGGGGTCTTTGACCTTTGGGA
>JBDJHY010268562.1:0-10391 GCA_039654485.1 Withania somnifera
TCCTTGATTCCTTTCTATGCGGCTAGATTTTCATGTTGTATTACTTACTTCTGTAACCTTACTTCTTTAATTCTTGTTATTTACTACTTGAATATTTGTATGTGCTAGTGGGCCTTCAAAACCTATAGGATACTATTTGCTTCGGCAACTTGTACTCATACTAGACTTCTACTTTTTCAAGGAAGCAGATACATGTATGAGTTATCACCGTTGACATTGCCGGTCGTGCTAGCTAGTTGGCTTCAATGGTACAAGGTGAGCTCCCAACGTTCAGAGTTAGTTGTATCTCCTCGGTTTATCTTTTGTCTCTTTTATATTCCCAAGACAGATTTATCTGTTGTACTTTTATATAGTCGTATTTTGTACTTCGTAGTACCTCATGCATACACTAATATAAGCATATGGAGGGTTGTATTGAATATGTAATATTATGTTGTCTCCATTATTCCGTCTTTCCATTGCTATTATTTCTTACTATACTTGTTTGTAGCTTACTTACAATCGTAACCTATTGTATACGACTCTAGGATACAAGGTTGGTTCTCCTACTAGTAGGATAGTTGGTTCCATCATGATCTGAGGAATTAGGTCATGACATTTGAAAGATGAGTCTTGAGCTATCTAAGTTCAGAAGGTGTCATACGACAATGATCAATGAAAATTTGTTTGGTGCCCGACTCTAACACAATGCAAAAATCAATGTCTCGCTCAGGTGGTAGGACAGGCATGTAAGTAGGAAACACATCAGTACAGTCACATACAATAGGTACTTACTCAAGAGATAAAGTTAATGCAAACACCTATAACATATGCAAGACATGCTAAAAACCCGAGAAACTGGGTGATAAGCCTGAATGCAATAAATAATCCCCGTAGGTGCGTAGTTAAATGAACCCTGCCAAATGACTGGGGTATACCAGGAATAGATAAGGTCACAGTATTGGCATAATATTCCATGACCACTCTTTGAGGGGACAACTATTCAATGCCAAGAATAACATCAAGGTCAATCGTATCTTACAGAATCAAATCAGCATAAGTCTAACAACTATGGATTATTGCAGAATAAGGTCTCAACAAACGATGCACTACTACGATACCTACTAGGGTGGAAATAGATAACAACACAATAACAGGCTTTTAACTATACTCAGACACGGAGAATAATAAGATGATACAAAGGAGAAACTAGAGCCTAGATCAAATAAAAATGAAGTTGGGTGATAACAAAAAGAAATAGTACATGGCACAACAGTATCGAATGTCTTAGCCTTAGTTCTACTATGGACTGTATTGAAATTCCAGTGATCACCATCATGACCACTGCCACTACCATACTATGGAGAACAACGACCTGGAGCACCTCCACTGCTGCCCTTAAGTGGAACAACTCTAATAGGTTGTGCAGTAACATGAGCTGGAGAAATAGTTTGCTGAACCATAGGATGAAAAAGCACTTCTTTGAGGATAATTCACTAATATATGACACATAGAACTACAAGTATAACACGGGGCCACTAGCCTAAGCTAACAATAGGAATGTAAAAAACCCAAACGGTCATACGACCTGAAGGACCACTACCAAATATCTACATAGATTCCTAAACATAACGGCTAGATTGCCCCTACTGCTGTGGCTGAGAAGGCGTCCTACCCCAAGAACCAAAAACAAGACCACAGTATCTACAACCATAGAAGAGAACCCTGATTATAGGGCCTCTAATCCTCTCTACCTTCCCCTTATGGACAAGATCCTCCATAGAATGTGCATGCTTACTGATATTATGAAAATATGACCCAGTAGCAAGAGATACCTCAACCGTCTCACAAATATCTTGATGCAAACTATGAATAAAATGTCAGACCCTCTCTACCTCATTAGAGATACAACCATCACCAAAAGCAAATAACAATTGAAACTCTGCCTCATACTTAGAAAATTATAGGGAACCCTCCTCAAGTCTCAGGAACTCCTCCCTCCAACAGTCCTTAATGGTACAAGGAATGTACCTCTCTAGAAAAGCATTATGAAACAATGTCCAAATAATTGGAGTGGAGTCAGCCTCTACCACTCCTTGGAGACACAGCCCATATGATAAAACTGTGAAGTTAACATCATGAGTTTCCAATAATCTGAGGTTATGTAACCAATCATGATAACGATCAATAAAATCTCTCAGGTCCTTACCCAGAAAACCAAGAATCATCGGGGGACTCAAACTAAAAATATACCTAACCCTTTCTGATTTGAGTTAGACATAGGAGGATGAGATGGCATAGGGTGAATCATATATTGAGCAGAATATGCAAGTGCTGAAGATGGACGAACATATGCTGGAGGCACCTAAACCGGTTATGCTGATACTGATGGTAGAACACCTAAACCATAAACACTAGGTATCGGTGGCACACCTAAGCTAAAATAAGTTGGGATACATTCTGTAATCCCACTATCAGCTTACCCAAAATACATAACAAATGTATCAGGAAATCTCTTATCTCAGGCGACTAGGATGGAATCGATGAACACATAAGAGAGAATATAGTTGGTACTTGCACCCTTAATGCCTACTGACCTAGTATAGGATTAGGCTCTTAATTCAGAGCTTAGACAAGCAATACATCTCTATCTTATTCCACTCCTTTGGTTGTAAGTCCTCGACCTCGACCACTACTACCTCCTCTAAATAGTGGCGAAATAGGTACGTCATCACTTGAAGCTACCAAAGATCACGTGTGTACCATTTGTAGAAGAGTGAAGTAGAACAAATGAGATTCTGAGAGACCAACTATGGTACACACTTGAATCAAAAGTGAAAGAAAGTGAATTCCTAAGGATTTCACTGTAGCCTCTCGAAGATAAGATCTAGACGTCTATGCATCCAATTTATAAGCCTCTACTAGACAATGGATCATGTATTAAGGATATTGGCATACCAATTGCTCTGATACCAATTTTTTACAACCCTATTTCTTAGGTTATGAGGGCACTTACATCCCACATCCCACCATAGGAGAACCACCCAACAAGTACACAACGCAATAATAAAAAACTAAGTGCGGATATGATATAAATAAGGGATAGGGATAAGAAAAATCTATAATAACTTAAAAACAACCACAAAACCTGATATCCAAATGCAATTAGCCACTAATTATAAGAAGATAGTGTCTGAAATGGAATTACAATGTCTGTCTCAGAACTATAACAAATTATATGTTGTAAGAAAGATAAAGGAGTAGCTCTAAATGTTAGGATTGGACCTCTACGTCAACAACAGAATCAACACTAGATCAAGAATCAACACTGACCACTCATACCCAGATCTACACCAGAAGATCTAGAGTGCAGTATTAGTACCAAAAGCAAAGGGTACCAAGTATGCTACTCTAACTGGGGATATATAAGTATAAAGGCAGTGAATGGACAGATAAGGAAAACAAGTCACAGAAGTCAACAAAAATAAAAGACATAGAAAGATAGATAATATGATAGAGGCAGGAAAATATCCTAGATACTAGCTATGACAAGAAAGATTCATACATAAAAGAGAAAGAACATACCTGAATCCATGCTCAACTAATAAGAGATACAAATCATTAATTGATATGGTGGTATACCGGTAACCTCAAATAAAGTAGATAGAAAGATGTCTAACTATAATAGGTGTAATTAAAACATAAGAGGGATCCCACAAGATTTAGAAAATGAACAGGTAAAGGGATCCCACAAGATCTAGCCAATAACAATGAGAGGGATCCCGCAAGATTTCACTGAACATGAGAGGGATAACGCAAGATATAATCATCTAACCACAATGAATATTAACATAAGGATGAATGAAAACTCTCTTGTACCTCGTCCTACCGAGGAGGAGTAAAAACATAAAATAACACTCACAACCAAGATATGCAAGATGATATGATGCAATAATGATAAATAAATATATACGCTACTACCCTGACCCTTGATTCTAACAGGTAGAACCACATGGAAGGTCGCGACCCGTATACCTCTTCTTCTTCGTATAACACTCCTCCAGCCAGCCGCGAACCTAGATAGATAAGGTCCATTAGGAGTTGCGACTCATGCACAACTAACTTATTTGGTAAACCTTACTCAAATAAACATGGATATAACAATACTTAGGTGATATAATGTACTCAGATTTGATAAACTATGTTTGAACCTCTAATAGGTCAATATCAGTATCAATGTCAATAACCGTTCCTAGCCACAATCGGGACTGTGTTTGAAATAAACTCAACAACTATATTTATGACTGCGACCAAGTCTAGTAATACTTAACATTATCCTTTTATGATAAAAACTAGTTAAACACTTTGAAAGTACTTATTTTAAGCTTAAAATACTGAAAAAGGGGCTCATAAGGCCATGCAAGGTTTCAAAATTAGTGATTTTAGGATTGTGGAAAAATAACGATGGAAGCCCATACATCAACAACTATTTTACGATGATGATATGCTCAAGCACAATGATATCACAACAAATCTTATCTGCCCTGCCAAGGAGCAGATTCTATAGATAGCATAATGAGCAAGTTGAATCCAAGACTCATAAATATTTCCCATAAAACCCATATCTACGTTCCAAAGTCATGGAAATAGCACTCAGGTTCATAAGTTAACTATCATCATAAATACAACACCAATACGAAGTCACGAAGCAGACTAAGGAAGCGGGCAAGGGTTATGGGTGCCAACCTAGATATACCTACCCAATGATGTATAAATACAACAATTACTACATATATAATCCTAGTATAAGATCGTAAGTTGTAGCTTACCTGTTCTCTGAAGACAAGCTTGAGAAATACAATGTCAAAGATGCTGAACTGCTCCAAATCTTCAAAAATTTGCAAATAAACTCTAATGATTACACAACTAGAAACATAATAATCTAGATGTTAATGTGAATCCAAAGATACCCATAAATCTATGAAAATATCCAAGGTTAAAAATATGGGTCAAAATGGTCCTACATGCCCGTGAAACTAAAACTATGAACAAAAGGTATCAAAACATTCACCATGTCGTTAGGAACTTGTAAAAACATATTTGAGCTAAAACGAACAAGAAACAAGCCTGAAATTAAGCAATAAAGTGAAGAAATAAACTTGAAGAAGTTGAGTATTATTATGTGAAATTTGATGAACTAAATGTGGAAACTCACCAATTATCAAAGGAATATCAAAGAGATCAAGTTTCCAAAGTCACCCAATAGCTTATGCAAATACCTAAGATCTTTAATGGAATTTCTGAAGTGTTTTGGAATGGAAGATATGAAGGAATAAACTAAAATATTGAAATTTCATCTATTTGTATAATCAAAGACATCACACCTACAGACCAAGGCATTGTAGGTGTGACAACGCTGGTGTGACAAATTTCTCAAAGGTGCAAAGAACCCGGCACAAGTCACCTTCGTTTGTGTGAAGAAAGCTCACTGGTGAAGGCTCACTCCTGTGTCAAAGGCATCTCAGGTGCAATGCCCCTAAGGAAAAGTCAATGCAGGTGCGACATGCACCAGAAGCCTTGCATCAACAATTTTAATTCTTTGAAAATGTGTCCTCGGGCCCAAATAGAGACCAATACAAAAAGAAAAAATATACTAATTGTATGGAAATGATAATACAGACTCAATGACACAGAAGAAATTTCAATCTGAGGTTATTTCTGAAAACTTTAAACAAAGTCAACTCTATGCCAAATAACAAACTTTCCAACGAAGTACTCAAAATGAGCCTGGTTAGTACAAAACACGAACAAACAACTCACCTAATTCAAACTCAACATTATGGAGCTGATGGAGCTTTTAGATTTTTAATTTGAGGCTTCGATGACAAAATAACCACCTAAGTTTGACTCAACAGAAAGCACAAAAAACACACAAGAATGCACAAAAAACACACAAGAATGCACAAACTCAAATCCAAAGCTTCCAGACTCAAACCAAGAGTCTATCTAGACCAAAATCCATATTATAGAGCTAACAGAACTGTTGGAATTCAATTTTGAGTTTTTTTCACCGAATGTTGACTAAATTCAACAATTTCAATACGAAATGCTCTAAAAAGGGAAGCAGACATAAACACCAAAAGACGACCCAAGAATCGAACTACTAGTCCTAATAAGTCACACATAATATAGGGACACTACAGGAAATATCTAGAAAGTAAGAAAACATGAGATAGTGAAAATAGCCAAATGAGTCATTACACACAGCGTACCTTCCATTATAAGATAAGCTCGCAAATACTGAGTAGAATAAGCCTAGACTGCTCCAATAGTGCATGTACGAGCTTGACCAATAACTTAAATATAAAAACAATAATATGCACATTAATACGAGTCAAATGGAGCTCATAAATCTATGATTATTTTTGAGGTCAAAATATTGGTCAAAATGGGCCTATGAGCCCGACAATCTGAAACTCCAAACACAAAGTATTAAAATATTCTCTATATGGTAGAGAAATCCTACCCAAAATTTTTAGCTAAGATGAGCCAGAAATAAGCTAGAATTATTAAAATAAAACAAAGAACTAACTTTGAAAATTTAGGATGAAATTGGGTAAAATTTGAGTGAAAGCATACCAATAATTGAAGAATAATCAAAGAAATTTTGATTCCCTGGTCACCCACTATCAGATGCAAAAGCCCAAGAAATGAAAATTGTTATTTAAGATCTTTAGAAGTGAAAAGATTAATAAGAATGAGTGAATTCGTGTTTTGGGGTTTATATACTTCCAGGGGAAAGTCTTGTGTGAACACGGCTATCTAAACGTGAATGCGGTCTACCACTAAGTAAAACCACCATGGATGCAGTGGTATGGGTGCGTCTATGAAGAACAAAAAAGAGAGGCCCATCTAGGCTAATTTTCTCTGAGAGCATTGGATCGGCCACGAACGCATAAGCCAACCCAACTAGGTTCACTAAGAACGCAGCCAGGTCCCTTGAACTCGAAGGGAACCTAAGACCTACACAAAAAATAGTTGCAATAGTAGAAAACAAATGAATAAAAACTTTAAAACAATGCTCAAAATGCATTCGTAACATGACAAAAACAAACCAATTATTCTACATGCTTGTAAATGACATTTTTAACGCAATGGTTCAGAAAAAATTCTTATCTGAGGTCATTTTGATAAAATATTGACCCAAGTCAACACTTCCTACATAACCAATTTTCTAACCTAATACTCAATTGAGCTCAGTTCTCCAGCTGTGGCCAACATTGCTGAAGTCCAGTATCAAGAACAACCTCTCACTTAGAGACTTGGGATCTCAACAGGTAATACGAAGGTTGCAACAAGACGTTCATCCAATCGAAGCCTAAGAAAACAACTCACAAACCCAAATTCTATGTTTCAAACTAATGGTGCAGTCAGATTTTCAATTCAAGGCTTCGATCAAAGGATGAACACCCAAACTCCACATATGAACTAGAAAACACATAAATTACAAAAAAAAAAAGACAAAACTAAAACCAAGGCCTTCAGACTCGAAAAAAGTCCATCTAGACAAAAATTTATGTTCTAGAACTAATAGAACTATCGATCTTTGATTCCAAGTTTATTTATGTTAAGTCAATTCAATGATTTCAATAATAAGGGATCTAATATAAGGAAACATAGATAACAACAAAAAGAATGACCCAGGAACTGAGCCACCGATTTTCATAAGTCTCAAATGACTTAGGGCACTACAGGAAAGCTTTAAGATGCAAGAAAATTAAAAAAAGAAAAAATAACCCTAAGGTTCATTACAACATCCTCTATAAAAAAGGGCAATCCCATAAAATCAGAATAAGGAAATACTTGAAGGTCTAAATGAATATGAATACTGAGATATAACCTCACTCTTGATCTCTAAATAGCCTTCTCCATGGGACGATACCCCCACTAAAACATAACCATGGGAATTTCCCTAGAACTCAACTTCCTCACTTCTCTAGATAAAACTAGAATCGGATCCTCAATAACCAATAATCCTTTATTATCCTTAACCAGATCACAACGAAGCATATATGGCTTATCAGGGATGTACTAAATCAACGTTGACACATGAAATATAAGGTGTACAACTAAAAATATAAGTGGAAAATCCAATCTATAAGAAACATTATCAATCTGATAAAGAATCTCAAAAGGGCCAATATAGTGAGGGATGATCTTTCCACCCTTTTCTGAACCTTATCACGCCCTTTACAGGTGATACTTGCAAGAAGTATCAATCACCAACACTAAACTCTAATGGAAGATGACGGTGGTCAGAATAACTCTAGTGACTACTTTTTGCTACCCAAAGTCTATCCTTAATCAACCAAACTATGTCTAAGGAATATCAAAGTAGATATGATCTCTGCAATATTGACTCAAACCCATTGAACCAACAAATAGGTGAATGACATCATCTACCATATAGAGACTCAAAGGAGCCATGTGAATATATGAGCGATAGATGTTTTTATTTGAAAACTCTAGAAAAGAAAAATTATGCTCCCAAGAACAATAGAAATTAAGAACACAAGCCCTTAACATGTCCCCCAAGACCTAAATGTACCTTTTAGACTGACCATTTATCTAGGGATGCAATGTTGTGCTAAGGTGGTCCTGGTTACCCATACAAAGCTAAACCTCTCTCCAAAACTAAGATGTAAATTCATTACCGCGATCATAGATGATAAAAATTCGAACACCATACAGTTGAACCATATGATAAAGATAAATAAACAATAACTTCCCTGTGCTATAAGTAGTATGAACCATAATAAAGTGTGCGGACTTAGTCAACCTATCAATATAACCCAAATCGAATAATGTCTATGAGAAGTTCAAGGCAAGACCAAAATTAAATCCATAGTAATCCATTTCTGGGTCATGACTTGATTTCCCAGATAATAATAGCACCTACTATATATCCAGGAAGAGAACCAACTCCGTAGCCTAAAGTTGCAAGCAATAAGCTAACGTATCACAATGCTAAAAACAAGTAAGGAAAGTAGAAAATTTAAATAAAAAACAAAATAAGATAAAATAATTAAGTTAGTACAGTCAACAAACCCTCCCAAGACCTGGTATAAGTGTGTACACCAACTGTTACAAGTATGGATACAGAATATGCAATAGTTAAATATATACATCTGTCTTAAAATATGAAAGAGGAAAATATAAGCTGATGAGATGAAGAAAACTCTTAATATCTGGAGCTCACCGTGTACCCTTGAAGTCAGCAATCTAAAATGAACGACAATGTCAACAACGATAACTCACAACTGTGTCTACATCTAGAAAGACGCAGAATTGTAGTATGTAATAACCTGCTCGGTAATTTCATTGCATTTTGTCTTTTTCTATGCTTAGATCTAATTGGTAGTGGCCCCAAGTCTTTTATAACTTGTTGGACTGGTATCTCGGTGCCCTGGTGTCTCATTTTCTTTTTATTTTAATTTCCCTATTTTGAAGTATTAGTTTTAAAACAGTGAAACTTGAGAGTGAGATACTAGTAAATGCACTTGAAATTGAATTACAATAGTTTCGTTATCTCCAGAATACTGACTTAGGTCTAGAGGGACCTTAAGTTCGTGTCCTGAGATTTTATTTTTAAGTTTGGGTTGTTTTGTGGAAATTCTGCCCAACTGAATCTCACTTTTGAGCCTAGGTAGTCTTTTGATGATCAGAGCATCGGATCAAGATTTCTTCAATCCCGTCAACTTTAAAATATTAAGTTTTGGCTAGTTGAGTCATTAGTTTGCCTCTCAGGGTGCCCAGGATTATTTTGAGTAGGTTTGTGGAAGTCCTTAGTTGGGCTTCTCTTTAATCCTTTTGGGTTTGGGGTCTTTTTCACTTAAATGGCCTCAGATGGTCTTTTTGTTGATTCCATTGAGTATACGGTATGTTTTTTATCCAAAATGCACTTTTGGTATGTTGGAATTAGACTCTGGATGCTTATTTTAAACCCCTTAAAGTTTTCCCATTTTCCTAGTATTGCTACAATAGACCGCACCAGTGGCCCTTGGGTTGCACTGGAGAGGTCGCCTCTACACCCAAGGGGCTTCCCTGGTAAATTTCTCCCTTACACCCAGGCAGCCGCCCCGGCGAGGTCTCATCTGCTGCCAAAAAGGGCGCCCCTGCGGCCCCTACACTCTATAAATATGGGATCTCCCCTTTTATTTTCATCTTGTTGCCTTTCATTTTCTATTCTTTTTTGAGTTTACGAGCTGAGTTTAAAGGGTTTTAAGCCGTGGAGAGTTTCATGGGTGATTGTAGGAGTTCGCCGTGCTAGGTTTTTTGAGTAATTCTCGTTGTTTCTTCTGTTCTTTAATTGTGCAAAATGTTTTTATTTCATTACTTTAGACCTAGTTTAA
>JBDJHY010268573.1:0-10390 GCA_039654485.1 Withania somnifera
GGTCTCTCCGTGTCATGAATGAACAAAGAAGCAGTAATACATAAGCATATTCCATGTAAATATCGTGCTTTAATCACAACTTATGCCCTGCACAGGCAACTGAATAAATGCTAAGTCTCGGTCCTGTATCAAACAGGTGTCAACATAACAATATCAAAAACCAGTGGATGAAATAAAGGTATGGGGATACTATCCAACCTATCTACCTATCCCAAGGAAGCTATTCAGTACAACTAGTAAAGCTGTAAACCCAGAATTAGCCCAAGAAAACCTACTTGTCGTCTGACGACAAAGCTTGCGAAAATGCACAAATTGCACTCCGAATGATATCAAATACGCTCCAATTGATCTAAAACTTACGCCAATAAATTCTGTACATTAATACGAGTCTAACGACAAAATTTATTCTAAAATCTGGATCGGGCCCAAAATCAGACCCTAAACTGGCCTAAAATGGGTCTGTGGGGCTCGCTTGCTTAAATAGAGAATAAAATTCACCACGACGTTCTCGATGCTTCTAGGAAATCATGGTTCAAATTTTAGCACAATCCGAGCTCAGGAAGGGCTCCAAAACTGTCCGCAAAGAATTGCTCAAAAAGGGGTGAAAAGGGCCCCTCTTTCTTTACGAATTTGGAAATGAAAAATTAGCGTATAATTGTTATTATGAACAATGTATACACAATTAAATAAAGACTTTCATGAATATGTAAGTATATAAACATGGTTTCATCATTTTCAAAGCTTGAAGCCATTAATGGTGGAAACTAGAAATTCAAGTGTAGAAAGGGAAGAAAACTTACCGAAAAACGTTAAAGAATTAAAGAACGATGATTCCAAAATTTATCGCACTTGAAAATCTGATTGGGAGCAATTTTTGATGCTTAAACTGATTTGGGGAAACTATTTTGATGAAATGAGGACAAAGGGGTGCTTTACACCCTTTAAAAGAGTGGTGTTGGGTGGATCAAGGCCCAAGAAGGTCTTTGGGCCATAATCTGAAAATTATGAAAAAGCTTGAAAAAAATTCTAAGTATGGAAGTCATCCATACGGGATGAGGGGCTCCTCCCGGGGAAAAAATACGCTATACGGAGACTAGGATGAGGAAAAGAGCACGACAAGGCGATTCCGGAGGTGTCTTCGCCTCATAGGGCTTTTCGGGGTCTGGGGTCCGGGGTCTCGGGTCCATGGTTCGGGGTTCGGGGTCCGTGGTCTATGGTCCGTGGTCTAGGGTCTAGTGTCCGGGGTTCGGGGTCTAGGGTCCATGGTCCGGGGTCCGTGGTCCTGGGTCCGGGGTCCATGGTCCGGGGTCAGCCCGGGGTCCAGTCTGGGGTAAGCCCAGGGTCAACCCGGGGTTCAGCCCGAGGTCCATCCCGGGTCAGCCCGGGTCCGGGCCGAGATAGAACAAAATCTGAAGCTTTACTGCAGATTTTCAAATTGAGTTTTAAAACTGAAATGAGTCCAAATTTGACAAACCTAATATGTTATTTGAGTGGAAAACATATTTCGGATTCAATGGAATCGAGAAAAATAGTGTAGGAGGTCATTTACACCCAGAAAAACCAGATACACTAGAAACCAAAAAGAGCATTTCTCTGCCAACACCTCGAATTCACAACGACGCTCGAGAAAAATAAAACAACACCTCTTCTAGCCTAAATTCATCATTTCAGACCTGTTGAAAGAGTCAGAATTCCAATCCGACACTTTGAACATCAAGTTTCCACATAAACTCCATTTTTAGGCTAAAACTTAAACAATTTCCACAAATTGGCATAACTTGCAAACGAAGCCTCCAAAACACAAACTTAAGGTCAATCTTGACTTTGTTTGGCATTTCAGAGCTAATGAAACTTTTCGAATTAAATTCCAAGGTTGTCTAAAAGGAAAGTTGACTTTGGTCAACGAATACTTAACGTTAGGCTCTAAAATAGGGAATTTGAGATATTTTTCAATCGAGTCACTAGGGAACCAAACTATCGGTCCCAACAAGTCATAAATGACTTGGGGCAACTACTGCTCTAATATTCAAGATGTCGCGTATTTATCATAAATTCCATGAGGGTCATTACACCCCTAGGCAGATTTTTGTTCCCGATAAGTAGGAGGTTCCCCATAAGATTTGAGTAACTTCTAGAGAGTTGCACTGGTATCTGGAGTACATGGTGGAATAGGCTACAGGCAATATTGGTGTCTAAAGAGTAGAAATCAGAATCATCACACCTGCAGATGTTGTAGGGCTAAGGCGAAGGGCTCTCTAGTACCTGCTAAAGAATATCAGGTACATGGCATATGTGAAAGAATAAGGACAATTAATGAGAATTTTTTAGAAATGACCTAGGATATACGCACGACACATGACTCAAAAAGAGAGTCACATTTCTACATGACATCGTTGCCTCTTGAATATAAGTCATAGATATCTCTGCAGCACTCTACTACATATTAGCTCTGTACACTAACACCAGAAGGACCTAGAGCTCTACTACAAAGCAGTCACAACCCAATTTCTTAGACCATGATGGTACCCACTATCCCACAAGTAGGAGAACCATACCCATAGCCAAAGTGGAGGGCTACAATGCTAATAGTGGAATGCACAAGCATAAGTAATCATAATAACAAGAATATAGATAAAATCAGAATAGCAGAATAATACAAAAGAATCAATAAAACTCCCAAGACCCAATATACAAAGTACAAGTAAAAGTCTATAGTACAAGTTTATTTTTAAAGAAAAAAAAAGAAAATAAATACAAGAGGAAGAGATAAGGAACAATTCATTCTAAAGCTTACACTATATCTCCAAAATCAACAGAGAGGAAGATGGAATGGCAATCTATGAATCAACGTTGGGCGAAAGTACTCGAATCTACACCACGGGAACACAAGTGTAGTATAAGTACAAGTCACCAAAGAAAAAAGAATCTAGTAGGCTTCAAGGGCCCAGTAGGCACATAACAAACAGAAAAGCAGCAAATAACAGTATTGCAACAAAGTAGGGTCACATAAGAAAACAATGTAAGATAAAAGCTATCAACTCACATAGGAAGTAAAGTGATAGATAGAGCATGACATCGCTAGCTAAAACAGAGAATAGGATCATATGTAAGAAAGATAAAACATACTTGGGGTATTTGCAGCAATACAAAAATAATAAAATATAATGGAAAAGAACCAAGAAAGTAGGAAACACGGGGATCATGGATGGTATACCAGTAACCTTAAGTTAAAAGAAGGGGATGATAAAGAAAATAGAACAAAGCACAAATAACCAACAGAGTAAGAAGGTCCGAGAGTAAGTATCATGACTTGTTTAAATAGTAAATACAGAAACTCAATTAAGTAAATTAACTCAGCCATACCCCCATAAGAATGGTCGTGTACACAAGAGTCAAACCTACCCATCGGGATCCCATACTACTGGGGGTACGCTGAATCATACAAGTGCAAAAAAGTAAACAACCATACAAATGTCATAGTTTCTTTGTACCTTACTTCTCTAGTATTGTATTCCCCACAGAATGTACCCATGAAATGGCTAAACCCAGTATATCCCTATTTCGACCCATACCGGTTGTCCCATCACATAAATCCTGAAGGCAGGGTCCATAAAGATACGAACACCATATACATATCTCTAACGTCATATTAAATCCTAATATCACAATGTCTTAGGGAGTCTCATAATATGGCATGCAATGCCTCAGTATAATAGTCTTATCGTGACATAAACTCGGTAGCTCAAGGTGACCCATTCCTCAATCTAGTAATATCACCAAGGTCCTGAAATCAATAAGCATAATAAGTATAGAAAAGTTGTACTCACTACGGCTCTAAGACGGACTCAAGTACAAGAACCTCTACTAATAGCTGAACAAAGTGGACTTAAGTCACAATATAAATTGTAAGTGATAGTATCTGGTGCCAAGGTGTAAAACCTGGTCTAAATCAGGGAAAAGGGGCAGCACTGGGTGCTCGGTGTGAAACCGTGTCTAAAGCGAGTAAAATATCACTCAACTTATATTATAATAAAAATTTCCACTTTATTACAATTTATATAATTTTCATTATTATTATTGGAAACCAGCCTCCATGCTCAATAATTAAAATAATGAATGATGATACGAGCCCTGCCCTAAATGCACCCTCAGAATGGAGTCTCCAGTCGTAGTATGAATGCAATAACACAAAAATATCTATAGTTGACCTATACCTGTACAGCCTGACCTAAGATACAACTAGCAGTAGAATACACTATCCCAAACCTGAGGAAAAACCCATAATCCAACCCACACAATAGTTTTTTACTACATCCAGTGTCATTCTACAGCCATCACAAGGCCAGTACTAGGTCACAGACATTGTATAAAATAGTAACCACCTCAAAAACCCAACCCACATATGTTATTCAGTACAATTATGCAAGTTATACATCCAGGGAAATCCCCACTCAGCCTACTTATCATCCGACAGCTATGGTGTCGTAACTTCTATATTTAGCATGAGTGATAGAAAATAGTCTCAAATGACTCCAAAACTAGTAAAAGATGAATCCATAAATCAATTCAAGTCAAGTAGTAAAATTTAAACTAAATTTTTGACTAGGAAGAAAATCATGCCTAAAATGAGCCTGTAGGCCCTTGTAAGCCGTACATAAAAATAAATTTACTACAGGGTCCCCAACATTACCAGGAACCTATGCTTAAAAATTGAGCACATGACAGAGAGGGAAAGGCCTCAAAAAACCCAGGTAGATTTGACATAATGGTGTAACATGTTTTATGCTATAAGGAGCTAAAATGTAAGAAAAACATACCATGATTCGAATGTAACTCGACTAGGGAGTATAAGTAGATCAAGGTAAATAAAAGAAACAACCAATTTACATGGAAATTTAAGAAGAGGGGGGGGGGGAGAATTACACACCAATGACGGGGAATGTGAGACAACCTTCAATAAATTTCCAATATAGTTGTGATAAATTCTAGCACAAATTCACATAAAAGGAGAAAAGAAATAAGGAATAAAGTTGAGGAGAAAATGAGGAGATGAAAGCTAGAACTATCTATCCAAAGATGCCAGTGACCAATTTATCAATCAATAGTGCCGATAAATCAGCACCCACCTTGAATTTAGAACCCCTCGCTAGGTTCCAATTTATCAGAAAAAATTATTAATAAATCTGCACCATCCTAGATTTTGAACACCCTGTTAGGTGAATAGTTTAACAATTAGAAAGACCGATTTATTTGCACACACTGATTTAATGGTGCATTGATCGATTTATTATTTATGGATAAATTATTCTACCATAAAACCAAAAAAAACAATTTCTAAAATTTCAACATGGGCGTCGGAAATGGAATGAAGTGTAATACTAGAAATGAAATATGCATCTTGCATGAGAAAACATATTACGGAGTAAAGGGAATTGTTGAAACAACCATTGGAGTTTGTTTGAATGAAAAGGACCTAATCCAAAACTAACCAAAAGAGGAAAATTTCCAACATTCTACAAACAAACCCAAAATGATCCCGGATACCTCGAAAAGTTGACCAACGGTCATCGTAGCCCAAATCTACCATTCTGGAGCTGATGGAAATGTCAGAATTACCAACAAACTACTCAGGCTCCAAAATGAACTTTTGTTGAACATTTCCAAAAAATAACTCAAACATAAAATAAAAACCCTATGGCATGAACTTATGGTCCATCAAGAACAAAGTCGGCATTTCAGACCTAATAAAACTGTTAGAATTTAATTTTGAGAATATCTTGAAGAAAAGTTGACTAAATTCAATGAGTACCTATGTTTATACTCTAAAATAGGATATGACAGATAAATCTCAACCAAACCACTAGCAGCCAGACTACCGGTCCCAACAGGTCATAATTGATCGAGGGCATCTATTGAAAATATCTAGATATAGAAATAACACATAAAACACCTTAAAGACCATAAGGGTAATTAATACTGGCATTATAAATGTTGTCCTATAAGACCATAAATCATTATCCAACTTTCATGACAAATCTGTCTGTGTAGCATTCACAGTTTTAGCAAGTATGGATTTGATCTCTCTATTTAAGACCTCATCCTGACCATTCATTTAAGGATGATAAGGGGTTGCCACCATATGTTATTTCACCCCTTATTTGGCAAACACAACCCAAAAAAGTTTCCTGCTAAAATGAGAGCCCTTTACTCATGATCGTTCTGGGAGTCCCAAACATGATGAATATGTTCTTCTTAAGAAATACTACTACCCTCTTCCCTTTGTTATCAGGAAAAGATGTAATTTTGATCCTCTTAGAAACTTATTCGATAACTACAAAAATATTTTTATGCTCTTTAGAACTCATAAAGGGACCCATGAACACAATTCTCCTGATGTCAAAAAGCTCAATGTCCATCATTGGAGTTATAAAAAGTTCATGTTTACATGTGATAGCTCATTTAATTTGACATTTCTCTCATGCTTTCACCAATTCATATGCACCATGGTGAAGAGTAGGCCAAACTAACCATATTGTAATACCTATATGCAGTTTGAGCTCCACTATGATGCCCTCCAGCTGAGATGTATGGTATGGCATAAGAATACTCATCATGTCAATCTATGACATGCATCAATGTATCATATTGTGCATACGAAGCCTAAATAATAGTGGATAATCCCAAAAATACTTACTAGCATCATGAAGGAATTGATTTCTTGCATTTGAGTTTATTCCTTCAGTTATGATATTACTAACCACAAAGTTAGAATATCGTGGAGCCAAATATTCCTTAACATCCATTACCCTTTAATTAGGGAATGCATTATCCATCTTCAAAACTCTCTTTTCTATCTGCCTCTAACATTGAGAGATGATCAATAGGTTCATTTTCACATCCTTTTCGTCCATTCACCTTAAAATCAAATTATTGAAGAAGTAATATCCAATGAATAAACCAAGGTTTTGCATCTTACTTTTCCATGAGATTTCTCGCATGCTTTGACCAATTCATATGCACTATGATAAAGAGTAGGCCAAACTAACCATATTGTAATACCTTATGTGCATTTTGAGCTCCACCATGATGCCTTACAGCTGAGATGTATGGTATGCCATAAGAATACTCATCATGTCAACCTATGACATACATCAACGTATCATATTGTCCACACGAAGCCTAAATAATAGTGGATCATCCCAAAAATACTTACTGGCATCATGAAGGAATTGATTTCTTGCATTTGAGTGTAATCCTTCAGTTATGATATTTATAACCACAAAGTTAGCATATCGTGGAGCCATATATTCCTTAACATCCATTACCCTTTAATCAGGGAATGCATCATCCATCTTTAAAACTCTCTTTTTTGTCTACCTCTAACATTGAGAGATGATCAATAGCTTGGTTTTCGCATCCTTTTCATCCATTCACCTCAAAATCAAATTATTGAAAAAGTAATATCCATTAAATCAACCAAGTTTTTGCATCTTACTTTGCCATGAGATATCTCAAGGTTGCATAATCAGTATGTACCAACTCTTTGGTACAATGAAGGTATGATCGTAAATTCTCTAAGTAATATACTGTAGCAAGCAACACTTTCTCAGTAATAGTATAACTATTTTGTTCCCAATCAGTTCTTTACTAGCATAATAGATTGGGTAAAAAATCTTCTCCCTTTTCTTCCCCAGCACATACCCAAGAACCACATCATAAGCATCACATGTCAACTCGAATGGTTCTTCCTAATTTATGCCAATATAACCATTACAATGATCAATTTTTATTTGAGACGTTCAAAAGCTTTCAGACATGCCTCATCAAACAACAACTTTCCTCTTTCTTAAGAAGTTTCACTGGCGGGTTGGCGGTCTTCAAAAAATCCTAAATAAAGCTTCTATTGAACCCTGTGTGGCGCAAGAAACATCTCACACTCTTTATCAAAATTAGGGGTGACAGCTTTTCAAGCACCTCCTCTATCGATCTATCTACTTCAATACCCTACTTGGAGATTTTGTGACCCATAAAACTACCCTTTCTTACCATAAAATGGCATTTCTCCTAGTTAAGAACCTGGTTAAGAGTAATGCATCTTTGTAGGGAATTACTTAGATTCATTAAGCAATCATAGAGTGCATCATGTACTACTGAAAATTTATCCATGAATACTTTGAGAGAGTCTTCAACCATGTCAGAAACATAGACATCATGCACTTCTGGAAAGTTGTTGGAGCATTGCCCAATCCAAACGACATACTTTTAAATGAAAATGCACCATAAGGGCAGTTAGATGTTCTCTTCTTTAGATCTTCTGGGGCCATGGAAATTTGGGTTTACCAAGAATAACCATCTAATAGTAAATATTAGCCCTATCTTGCAAGGCGATCAGGCATCTAATCCATGAACGACATTGAAAAATGGTATTTAAAATTAAAAGTGTTCGGCTTCCTATTGTCCATGCAGATTCTCAAACCCATTAATGGCCTTATTCTAATCATCTTATTTTTCTCATTCAGCACCGTAGTCATGCTTCTCTTTTTGGTACACACTGTACTAGACTCACCCAGTTTTTATTCGCATTTCGATAGACAACACAATCATCCAACCATTTAATAATTTATTTCTTAACAACTTCTTACATTGGTAGGTTTCGTCTTCTTTTATGCTCCCATCGAGGAATATTGTCGGGCTCATGCTCTATGCAATGCAAGCAAATTCCTTGTGGGATACTGAAAATATGTATAATATTTAATCCTATGGATTTTTTTAACATTCTCAAAATCTTAACTAATGTTGTAAATTACTGGTATATAAGATGTGCAAAAATGATTACTGACAAAGTGTTACTAACTCCAAGGAATGCATATTATAGGTGGACTGGGAATGCTATAAGCTTCAATAATAGCGGCTCTTTAACTAATGGTTTCGCTGGTGGTATTGGCCTATTCTTCAGGTTAAAGTCATGGTTTCTCAGCTCATTTGTGTAAGATCCAATTTTAGTCAATGCATTCACAACTTCTTCATAATCATCTATGTCTTCACCATGAAAATTCATCATTACCATAGTTAACGACTCAACAAACAACTTTTCATCAACTTATTTTCATCTCACATCATGTTATTTAACCTCAATAATATATACTACACTCATATCCCTTGGTTGCTTTATAGATTTACAGATGTTGAAAGTAACTTCCTCATTATTCAGCCAACACTTCATCTCGCATCTTTCAACATTGACTAGAGTTCTTTCTGGTTGATAAGAAGGGCTTACCTAAAATAATAGGCACTTAAAAGTCAACATCTCAGTCTAGTATAACAAAATCATCAGGAAATATAAGATTTTCCACTTTGACAATTACATCAAAAAAGATTCCTTTGTTAGTTATTAAAAGTAGCATTGTTGTCGGTGTGGGGGACCTCAAAAAAAATGTTTCTAAATGCCCCTGGATCCTTTTTCTTCTGCACCAGGGATCTAGATGTTATGGCACCATAATGATGAATGTTATCCTCAGGCTCAAAAATGACTTTTCTTTTCTTAGTTACCAGGTCTTTTATAGACTTATCATAACCGGACATCTTTTCGAGTGTCTCGTCTAGTAGAATATTCACAGATAATTGCTTCAACGTAGATATAAATTTCTTAAATTGATCATCCTCACCTTTCTTCTTCATTCTTTGAGGAAATAGGGATAGTAGTCTCGGTATCATGGTTACCTTCTCTAGTTTGTCCTTACTCAATTCACTAATAGGTTTTTTCCCATCCGGTAGTTCATTCTCATTCACATAAACCATATTTACTTTGTTGGTTTAACTATCAGCTTTGTTTTTCTTCTCCACAATGACTTTGAGTCTAACAATACCTTGTCTCTTCTTATGGTAATCTCTATACAATGACCATTTTTCTTGTGAATGTCTGTTCATTTCACTTATTCAAAGAAGTGGACATTTGTCCCATCTAAAACTTAAATTTCTTTATCAACATGGAATGTGAGTCGACCATCTAATCAGTATTAGATATCTTCATATTCATTGCCATTAACCTTTCATCAGATCATTCTACCTTATGAAGAACATTAGATAACATATCTTTCATTCTTAAAGTCTATCCTTTCTATCACAATTCCCTAGTAGAAAGTATACACCAGTCCTATCTTTCTTATATGTATCGTTATTCCTTCAAATATTCTAATCCTATTGCGATACTCTCTTTTCTTATTTAAGTATTCTCTGTTAACTTCTGACCTCAGATTCCCTAAAGGAACCCCATTGATTCTTCAAATACTTTTCTTTCTCCTTGTAGTTTGATTCATTATTTACATATTTTCCTTTACCATAAGCAACAACAACTTTTACCTTTTCATAACCTCTACGTAATAGCTGCATA
>JBDJHY010268584.1:0-10390 GCA_039654485.1 Withania somnifera
TTGAACGCATTTTCTGAATTTTTCATAATTTTCTTGGAATTGGAAAATTTAGAAAATTGAAGATGGAAAACTGAAAACAGTTTTCTGTTAATGAACGCACCCTAAGCAACGCTTGGAAACATATAGATTATGGGTGGCAAAATCAAACTCAATCTGTCCAGTCTATTTAAAATTTTGTTGATTATTGACCCGTCCATTTTCAGCTTAACTCATTTCAACCCTACCCATTTTAATTCATTAAAAATAGGTTGATATGTAGCTCAAATTGATTCATGAGAAATTTTATTAAAATATTTCAAATAAATATTTTTATATGTTATATATAGTCATAATAAAGAAAATAGTTTTATTAGCTACTAAAATTTATAAAAGAAGACAAATAAATCAATGAAAATTTAGTAAAAATTAAGCTGGTTGACTTATGACCTGTGTCCTAACCGGTTTTAACCCAACCCATTTAGACCCAAGTAAATTTGGATTTGTTTGGGTCTTGATCCATTTATTGTCTTAGCCCCTTTTGACCTGCTTAAATTTTATTCAACCCGTCCAATTGCCACCCTTAATAGAGATATACTTGTTAGCAACAAATTTTCAAAAGCACAAGAAAATTAAATGCAACCAAAGTATAAAAAAAAATGTGATTTTATTAATGAATGAAGTGAATATAATTCAACTGAAAATAAATATGGATTTGATTCAAATTCTATATGAATTTAATTTAATAAAATTTATATGTCTACAGATGCTGCTACTTTGTGACTCGTTGACATATGGCTCGTCGAAATTTTGGAGACAAGCCTTGAAGTATTCATGATAATATTTTTTCTTTTCTTTTGCATGGATTTGGAGCAGAATAAACCACATCTTGCAAGGCGAAAGGAAAAATCTTTTCTGGTGTTGAAAACAAAAAGAAAAATATTTTGATTTGAACCTTAAAACCAAAATATTGTCTTTCCTTTGGTAAGAAGATTCAAATCATTTTGAATATCCTTCTTCCAATTTCACAATAATTTTTCTTGTTCAAAAAAATAAATAATTCACAAGAATTTCTATATAAACCCCCTCAATGTATAGAGCATTCATCAAAATTCATAAGTTACGGAATCATTTTTTTTTCTTGTGTGCTTTCAACTGCTAAGTTGCGACAAAACTTGATTCAATTGACTCGAGAGTCGTAAATTTCAATCACATCATAAAAACTTAGAGTAAGCTTCTTCTTTTTTTTTTTTTTCAAATAAGAAACTACATAGTTTCCTGCTATGTTGCTAAAGTAAATTGTACAGTTTCTACAGCGTTGCTATAGTAAACTTTTTTTTTTTTAGGAGTAGGAAATTGCACAGTTTCTGTTGCGTCGTAACAATATTTTTTTAATAAATAATTAATTACAAAGTTCCTGTGTTACTATAATAATTTTTTACGACCACCTTTTGCAATCTCATTTTTCAGCAATGATGATGAATTTTGATGACGACAAGATGCCTGCCTGAAGCTCGTGGAATATAAGAAAAATTTGCGTTTCAAAGTTCTTACTATGAAGGTTCATCCACCGGTTATTGACGCCTTCCTGCTTGTTAGAAAACTGCTGGACACTCTCTTCATTTGAAAGGTTGAGCTATCACTCCATGTTGTTGTTGCTATTCCTCCATGTTGCAACAAGAGACTTAGCAGTTGACATGTTTCTTCGGATGATGAATTTCGCTATATGTTTGGCTAGTGAGAACGAGTAGATGATTTGTATGCCTGCAGCAAGAAGACAATTTCTTTTGGCATTCCCTACTAAAAATTGGGCCTATGATAATGCGGACTGTTTCTATAGCACTATTATTGCAATGGTTATACTTGTTGCATATGCTATTAATACATTTTAGCAATAAATTGTTGCAATTGTATCAAAATCGTTGCCACAGATGTATGTGATGAGGGTTTTATGTAACTGTTGTTGTAGCGTATCTTTGGTAACCGTGCTTTGTTAATTTCTCCTAATTATACACCCGTACATATTAAACCAAAATCTATGTAAATCAAACTCCTAAAATCGCGACTTCACGCTGGAGCCCAATTACACATACAGTGCAGAGCATATTATACCTACGATGCTCATTGTATCAGCGAATTGAACTCGCTGGATTGGAGTTTAGCTTGTACATAAAGATTTGGTTCTTCGTCAATTTGTCGCTGGTACGACTTCCCAGAGCTTGAGCATATCTTTGGCCTTACACCAGAACTACAAATATTGTTGCTTGAGCATTCTCAGTTACCTTCTCTATTTTCTTATGTCTTTTTTGATTTATTTCGTATAATCTTCCTTACTGAACTTTAAAATCACTTGGGCCATCTTAGAATTGTAGAAACTTTCTCGTTGATAGTGTGTGGAGTGGGATTTCGGACTATGGAGGTTATCTATGAAGTTTTTTCGAGATGGGGTTTCGTGAAAATCTATTAGATTTGGACTATTTGGCTGTTGTGAATCATAAGCGGTGGTGGTCTTTGTATCGTGTTTGTTGATCGATTGTCCTTTATGATATGCTTAGTTTTGGGAGAATTCAAGAATAGCCTCAATATTATCCATCGTGGTGGTGAGATCTGAAAACAACCGAAGTCAAGAAGTCTATTCCTTTCTGAGTTAGGGTTTCAGAATTAGGATATATTTTATAGTGAAGTTGTTGTTGTGAGTGACAATTTTGATCTGCCAATGCAATTTTGAATTGAAATTGGGAAATCAATGTCTCGGGGAAGTCCAGAAGATATTTATCTCTCTAGTTGACAGTGAGTTCCTTTCTCTTCTCTTGCTTTATTCTGTTCTTAATTTTATTTTTCCCTCTAATAGATCTTATACTCCATCTGTTTTAATTTGCTTTACTGGTTTTATGACTTGTCATGGAGTTTGAGAAAATAAAAATAACTTTTAAATCTTGTAGTTTTAAAGTAAAATATGTAAAATATATTCCCAGACCCCACTTTATGGGAATATAGTGGGTATGTTGTATATGTAAAATGTATCAAAAATATTTTTAAATCTTATGGACTTAAACATGTAATGAATAAAGTCGAATCAAAGTGTTGCCAAAAGAAAAAGAGGTATTCTTTACTAATTTGAGTCTAATAATACGTTTCTTGTCAGTTGTTGAAGTCTTTTTTGTTAATAAAAATTCAATCTTGGTGTACTGTTTAGAATGTGTGTGTTCTTACTTAATTGTGCATCTGTTTCTTGGATTTGTGATTGCGGTTTTGATACATGTTTAGAGGTTCTGTTAGTGGGTCTTTACTCTAACTTAAATTTATAGATGCAAGCTCTGATTTCTGAATTGCAATTCTATTGGGATAATCTGATTAGGCACATAAAAGTTTAGTTTTTAATCAATTTTGCTGGTTTGAGTATATGTCTATTGAAAAGAAAGTCTTGTTTGAGAAGTTTGATCTACTTGAATTCAAATAGCACATTTTCTCTCTCTTTCTTTTTCTTATCTTATAAGTTAATGTTAGAATTTTGATCAAGGTATCTTCTTTAATGGAAGGGGAGAATACGGAGAAGGTGTCGAGAGAGTAAATATTTCCCTCTGCTTAAGAAATCAAATAGGAGAGAGATTCCTACTTTTGAATGTAGAATGTATCTTGGAAGATGCTGGAAGAATGAATTTTTTCCTCAGCTTAAGAAAATCTAATGGGTAGTTGAAATACCTTGGAATTTTTTCTTGAATATAGAATATATTTTGTGTAGTTTTTTGGCATTAGACTCTTTATTGGAGAGGGCGAGGTGAGGTGATGTTGAGACATAAATGATATACATATTTAGCTTCAAAATTATTTCACTATGGTTATCAAAAAAATTTATTTCACCATTTTCTGTTCAATCCTGGAATTTGTCTGATCTTGAATGCTGGAGGAATGACAATCCTGTTAATTGAAGGCGACACATTTGATAAGGGTAGAGAAGTATGAGAAGGACGGTATATGTGGCCTTGAGATTTCTGTATGAAGTGTTGACGACTTAAGTGCTATTCACAGTGATCTAACTTGGTGATGTTTATTCTTTATCTTTTTCCCCCCTTTGATATTTTCCAGTTTTCCAAGTAAAATGTTGAATACTGCTTCAAGAAACTCGTACACCCTGTGAAATGAATAGGTTTCAAGACAAATGACATTGAGAGGTGACCCAGTCAAATACACATCATAAAAGTGGTTTTTGAATGCTTTCTTATATTCTGTTCAGCTACTAATCCAATGATCATGTAAACTGAACACTGACCACATGCACTGACCACATGCAGATATATTTCTGTAAACTGAACAATTTGCTACTCCGTATTCTTCATGGATTTTTTCTTAAAGGATGCTAGCATCTAAATGAAGAACTTTTTTGGGGGGAAAATTGTGTCCTGGAGAGAACTGCTTATAAAAGCTTAAGAACTGGGGATTTATATTACTATATGTATGGAGCAAACTAGCAACAGTTTCGAAGGTAAAATCTACTAGTTGTTAATAGGAAATTAGTTTGTTAGATTCTTTTTGCTCTGGTCATATATGTCTTTCCTTCTCAATGTTTATGAGGTTCAGATGCTTAAATTTTCATTCGTTATTTGGATCTGTTCTTGATATCTCCTAAAATATACCGTATTTTCTTTTTCTCTTATATGTCTCTGTTTGGTAGTGTTTTCTCCTCCTTTTTTTGTGATGATGAATATCCGTTTCTTTACCTTTGTGTTCTAATATTTTGGCTATCTGGTTGCAGGTTGATATTAAAGGACTGTGATATAGTGTTTCAGATGTGTTCAACCACTTGATTGTACTAGAGTCATATTTTCTGGAGACAAAAAGCCTTACTTTTAGCTGATTTTGGAACCATACCAGTTTCGGGGAACGAAGAGGGGTCTAAATTTGATTTCTGAATTGGTCTAGCTGTGTTATTCTTGCTTTGTTTTAATACATCCCTATTGTATCATGTATCTACAGCCTGGGGTTCTTGTTCGGTAGTTTAGTAGCTCTTCATCAGGTATCCCTATTAAGAAGTGGTACTCATTCCAGCCTCCTCCTATCAGTGCTGAGCCATCATTTTTGTCTCACGAAAATGAATCCAACCAAATATTCTGGTTTAGGCCAGGGATCAGCCTTGGATTCTTGTGATAGTACAACGTAAATTTGACACTACCAAGAACTCTCTTCTAGAGGTAAAAGAAGAAAGACTGCTGTTGCGAAAGTTAACTCTCAGCCTACTATGCTACCATTTTCATTCAGGAGATGTTGACAATCTTGTGAAACCAGCTTTGACTGAAAAATCTTTGACTTGTGTGTGACGCTATTGGGTAAGTTGCTCCTGTTGACAAGTGTACTATATTTTTGACAAGTGTAGTTCAGATATGTAGAATGATGGCCCTTATAGCCACCACAGCCATCCCAGACAAAGGTAATTCTCATAGAAAAACTGTTCTTACAGAAATATTGATGCACACAGAGAGATTCTTATATCTATGTAGTTGGTTGTTTGATTGATGCTTCCTATTTGAAATGCGAAAATGATTATAAGTTGTGTTGCTTCAGAGGAGATTCAATGCTCTTGCCATTAGGAGATTCAGTGCTACAGAGGAGTAAGGCATATCCAATGATTGCGTTGCAAAGGACAACAAAGAAAGAACAATTGTCGTACTTTGAAGGGAAACAAAATTACAATTGCCGGAAAGAAGAAGCAGCTCGTTAGATCAAGATCGATTTTTCATTTCTTTTTGGTGACTTACCAGGTCCTTTAAGGAGTGGTAAGTTTCTTTGATAATCATCACTCTTATTATGAATCAAGATCATATCTTAATAGTTAGACTATAAGTGGTGGCTTAATGGGAATATCCAAGGTCTGTTTTACACATTTGATAAATCTTGCTATAGGAAACTAGACTAGGGCAATAATTATTTATTAATCTCTTTGTTCCTCTAGAGGGGGTGGTTAAGGTTGGTCCTAGGCTTGAGGAAAAGTAAAACTCAGGATCTCCGAGTTGGGTTACAGATGGACTAGGTGACTAAGCGACTCTTTTGAACTTCTCCTTCCATTTACGCAAACTTTAATTTCTAAAACATTCAAATTTCCCTTAGTTCAACCCACTCCAGAACCTAATGGAAGCCCGCAGCCTGCAGTACTACTGTGGAAGAGGAGGGAGGTGTAGCCACCGCAACACATGAAATCTCTAGGACATGGGTTACGCATCAAGCTTCATTTTGAAGCATTTAGAGCGAATCAAAGCCCATTGACAGCCACTCCAAGACCTATATTTACCGCTATTTCCAAAACACGTGCAGCACTACCCATTTATATGCCTCGAAATAATGAACCTATCCAAGCAAAGAATGACTAGCTGGCAATTGAAGATAAGTAAGGTGAGGGTGCAATTCTACATCGAAATCCGAGACTGTCTGCATGAAATATTTCAATTACACCATCACAGAATCCAGTAAAGATCAGCAGGACATTACATGAGTATATAGCACTTGAGATGGGAGCAGAAAGTGAATATCTTGGATACCACTGCAACCAATCAATGCACAAATCATTTATATTTGAACTAGGAAAAGTAAGGAGCTTAAAAAGTCCACATTGGGTTCTAGATAGCTACCAACATATGTTACATCTTTTTGCTCATCACCTGTTAAAGTTGAGAGGAGAAATAACAAGTTTAGAAGGTATTTTCTTTGCAAAGACAACAGGGACAGAGATACTTTTCCATTACACAAAGGAGTCCAGTAATGCCACCCAAAAAGGGGAGGTCTCGGTATACAAATGCTAAAGACAGTATAATTATTGGATTGTATTTTTTTTCCTTTTTCCTCTGATAATTTTGGAGTGTTAAGACATACACAATGCAACCATTGCCTCTTGATCAACAGAGGATCTTGTTAGATTGCCTCAAACATGTGGCTGACTTCACTTTTTATTTCAAGTTATAGAAACATTATAATTTTCTTAAATGTTATCAGCCTGATATCTTGGTGCATTGAATAATATTATGTGTTCTTTTTGTAGGTGTCGAAAATGAAGAAAGGGAAGAAGAAAGCAGTGAAGACCTTGATTTTACTTGACAAGATTTTTGAATTGTTGACAGAGATATTCTAATATTCATTCCGCCATGGAAAACTTTTTTACTTATTGCAACTCTTGAAATCATGTATGACTTAAACTAATCATTTGGGTTTGAATATTTTCTTTGAGGTGTATTGTAGCTTGTTGGATATTTTGAATTTTGAAAGTTTATCAAAATTTTATTTTGTGATTTATATAATTTGTAGTGTAATAGAATTTATTATGTATGTAAACATCGATTTACAGCTAAGAGTTGCTATTTTGTTTAAACTGTTATAATAGGTTATTTAAACTGTTGCAATAGGTCAGGTAAACTGTTGCAATAGATATTTCAACCGTTGCAAAAAATAGGTATGGCAACGGTTCTAAACCATTGTATATAATATATGAATCTGTAGAGTTAGAAGGAAGAATAATTGTTGTCGTAGATGGCTATGGAAACGGTTCTAAAGCGTTGCATATAACATATAGATCTGTTGTGCTAGAAGGAAGAATAACTGTTGCTATAGGTGCTTCTACGGCAAAGGTTATTTGCAATCGTTGTACAAACCGTTGCTATAAATTTATTGCTGCACGAGCTAATGTAACGCGCGCTAAACCTTGCCATAGATCTATGGCAACAGTTTACCTATCTATGGCAACGATTGTTCCTGTGTTGCTATAGGCTTATTTTCCAGTAGTATGTACATAGTTTAAACTCATGCAGGCCAGGAGTAACATGCAGTTTAGGCTCGTGCAGCAATGAGTAGTTTTGACTTGCAGTTTAGGCTCGTGCAGCAAGGAGAATTTTGACTTATAGTTTAGGCTCGTGCAAAAAGAAGCCGTTTAACTTGCAATTTGGGCTCATGCAACAACGAGTATTCTGAGTTGCAGTTTATGCGCAAGAAGCTGTTTTGACTTGTATTTTAGACTTGTGCAACAAGGAGCAACTTTGACTTGCAATTTAGGCTCATGCAGCAAGGATCAATTTTGATTTGCAGTTTAGGCTCATGTAGAAGGAGCATTTTTACTTGCAATTTATGCTGGGTAGTAAGGAGCATTTGTTACATGTAGTTTTTGCTCGTACAACAAGGAGCAGTTTTGACTTGTAGTTTAGGCTCGTGCAGGACAGATCACTTTGACTTGCAAATTAGGCTCGTGTAGCGAAGAGCATTTTGACTTGCAGTTTAGGCTCGTGCAATGAGGAGCATTTCAGGGAAGAATTCTAGCAACATGACTGTCCTTCTAACCTTTGATGAAGCAATATTGCACTCCAGTTTTGTATAAGACTTTATGATTTGCACTAGTTGAGTTAATATGTGCTTGATCTTATGTCGACTTCCGAAAGTTGAAGTTTAGAAGTCCCATGATGTATTTGTCATTTGCAAGTGACCAAGTTTCGAGTGTCACCATTCTTATTGTTAGGGAAGTCATTTATCTTGAATGTGTTTTTTTTCTTTCTTGAAGACAGGAACTCAAACTAGTTCAAAGCTCCCAACATGTAGCATGAAAATGTCTTCTTCAATTTTGGGTGATGTCATAGAGTGTATAGGTCGTAGAGCTTTTGAAGTTGAACCCTCATCATGGTCAAGTTTGACACTAATATGGTTTGCCTCAGCTATGTCGTTGTCATCAATGATGATCTTTTCCTCTCTCACCAATGCCATGATCTTTCCCTTCAAGTTAAAGCATTTTGAGGTGTGATGACCAATAATATGGTGAAATTTACAATATTTAGAATCATAGACTTTGTTGGATTTCTTCCACACACTGAATGAAGCCTTCCATGATGCAAACAAACTGGAAGCAGACTTGAAGGACGAAAAGAGTTACAAAGGCAAAGGAACTTCGCAATTGTGGAACAGGAAATACGAAGTGGAAGTCATCCTTAAACTACAACACTCCTAAGGAGGAAGGATAAGGAGTGCAAGAAAAAATTAAATCCAAGTCTTACTTCAAGCCCAAGGACGACTATAAAGCCTAAGAAGGTAATGTTCCTAAATATCTTACTCCAAGACTTCAGCTAAACAATATTTTAAGTGTTAGGGTCGAGGGCATATTTCAAGTGAGTGTCCCAATCGGCAAGTGGTCATAGATTTTCGGGAGGAACCAAAAGTGAAGTGATTCTAAAGGAGAAGGGGGTGAGAGTGAGGAAGATAATGAGGAGGGTAGTGAGTAAGATGGAGGAAATTTATGACCTATTATTGGACTGATGATAAGGAATTTTCTTTAGGTGACGAAGATTCCCAATCCCTACCCGAGAGAAAAGACTTATCGTGTATATTAAGGAGTTTAATGGGTGTTATAGCTAAGGGGGAGTTGTATCAAAGAGAGAACTTATTTCACACTAGGTGCAAGGTCCAAAATGAGATATGCTCATTGATCATAGATAGCGGGAGTTGTACCAATGTAGTAAGTCAGTCGTTAGTCGACAATTTGAAACTAACCACCCAGAAACACCTAAGACCTTATAAGCTACAGTGTCTTAACGACAATGGTAAGGTGAGGGTATTAAAATAATCCAGCCTTAAGTTTAGCATAGGCAAGTACCAAGATGAGCTTATGTTTGATGTGGTACCCATGCTAGCTTTTCACCTGTTACTTAGGAGTCCATGGAAATTTGATAGAGATGTAGCTCACCAAGGGAGGACTAATTAGTTCTCCTTCTCCTTTAAGGAAAATAAACATGTACTTATGCCACTAACGCCTTATCAGGTAAGTGAAGATTACTGCTTGATAAGAGAATTAAAAGAGAGGAACAAGGTACTTCAAGGAGGTGAAGGAAGCGGAGAACGTCAGCAGTCCATTGCCACTAAAAATACCAAGGTATATATGTTATCTAAACATAATAAATGTTTGAAAGGGGTTGATGAGGGGCGCGGTTTAGTGTACCTTGTCAACACTAGTTTATTGCTAGATGCTAACCAAGATACTAGCACTTTGCCTAGTGTACTATCTTCTGTTTTGCAGGACTATGCTATTTTATTTCCTGAAGAGATGTCGAGTGGGTTGCCACCCTTAAGGGGAATTGAGTATCAAATTGATTTCATGCCAGGAACTCAAATCCCAAACATGCCAGCTTATAGGATCAACTAGCTGAGACGAAGGAACTCCAAAACTAAGTGGAGAAATTATTTAACAAAGGCTTGATCATTGAAAGCCTTAGCCCTTGTTCTATTCCTGACATCCTTGTTCTTAAGAAGGATAGCAGTTGGAGGATGTGTATCGACTGTCGGGAAGTCAATATAATCACAATCAAACACCGATATCCCATACCCCAGTTGCATGACATATTAGATGAACTTTGGTGATCAACTATTTTCTCAAAAATTGATCTTTGAAGTGGATATT
>JBDJHY010268595.1:0-10390 GCA_039654485.1 Withania somnifera
AAGAATCCAAAGACATACTCAAATACCCACAATTGTGGAACAAAGGCACTAGCACAAGTCCTGCAATAAGTGTCAAAAAATATCTCACGAAGTCATTTTCATATTAGATAGTTAAAAGTAATAATCGAGTAATGGATAAACCTAAGTCATCAGTCAATATCAGATAATCTCAAGGAATCGATCAAATCAGATAACCTTAAGGAATCAGTAAATATTAAGTAATATCAAGGAATTACTCAATATCAACTAATCTTATGTAATCAATCAATATCTAAAAATCCCAAGGAATTGAAAGACACTGATAAATAGTCAATTGTAATGGCTCGTTTGATCATTTTCTCCCTTTTTTTCCTTTTTCATGTTAAGAGCTATTTGGTACTTGCCCCAAATCATTTATGATTTGCAGGGAATGGTAGCCTGGTACCATTGCAATTTAGTTGTATCTTATCTCAATTTTCCTATTTTGAAGTTTCAGCTTTGGAACAGTGGAACTTGATACTGAATTCTTAGCAAACATACTCAGAATCAGATTCCGATAGTTCACTTAGAAATGTTGACTTTGGTCTAGAGGAACCTTTAGTTTGTGTACCTATATTTTTTGTTTTAAGTTTGAGATAGTTTTTAGAAATTTAGTTCATTAAGAGTTAAGAATTATCTCGAAGTTAGTGCATGGTGATCACAGTTTTGGAATGGGATTCTTACTTTATCCATAAGATCCATAATGGTGATTTTGGGCTAGTAAGGTTGTTGGTTTGCTTCATGGGGTGTCCAATGTCATTTTTGGTGCTTGGTGGCTTAGTTGGAAGTTGGCCCTTTTTATTTTCTTTTGTTTGGGGGATATTTTCACTCAAACAACCTCATATGGTAGTTTTTTCAATTGCATTGAGTCCAGAATGTGTTTTTCATGCAAGATAAATATTTGGATTGATGTTGTTGGACTCTATTTTAGTGCTGAACACTTGTTGGAAAATTTAGCTATTGTAGAAAAATCTGTAAATCCAGGTATTTAATGCGATCACTCTCCTTCTAATTTGACTATGGTAAGTCATTTTTTACCTTTTGTGAAATCGCGCATGAAGCAACACGATCGTGATATATTTATCTTTTCCTTCTTTAATATGATCATGGTATGGGCTACTTGATTGTGTTGTGCTGGGGTTTAAGCGATTTAATGTGAATATGCTTTAGCATTAGGATCATGCTGTTTTAGGATAAGGCCCTTGGACATGATCGCAAAAGGTCGCAGCATTTGTACTAGTTCGCAATAAGATATAGAATAGGCAGACCTTAAATTTAAGTTATTTTCCCCTTTTATTTCTACCATTGAAGAAGAGTTTCAACTGGGCATATGAAGTTTGGAGCTCTAGGAGTGTTGGGAACTGTTTGGGGAAGCTCTATTGGTCATCTCCTTTGAGTTTTCTCTGAGTAATCCCCTCTAATTTTGCCTTTTTAGAATTTTGAAAAATATTTATCTTCCTTACTTTATAAGCTCAATTTCTCCTTAATTTCCTTATCTTTATAAGCTAAATTTCGTACCACACACTTCCTGAGTTGGGGTCTATGCGTTGGTACCTTTGGTTATTTTTCAAACTATTGGGCCATCGCTCTTGGTTTTAGACTCAATTTCAACCTGAGTTGCTTTATGAAATATGGGTGTCATTTTTATTATTTTGACCCCCATATCCCTAGTTTTGTAGTTTTAGGCAGTTTCAGGCAATTCTGGGTTGTTTGGGCTGTGCGTGAAACTCGAGGAACGTTTCACCAGCATCCAAGTGATTTACGTTTACTTACTTTCTGGACTTGGTTCATATTGAACACTTTTTGGGTTCCCTCCAGTTTGTGGGATGGATATATACTCGATTGTTATGACCTGATTTATTAGATCATAATAGGACTTTCTATCCCACCAGTAGGAGAACCAACCCTATAGCCCAATGTCGAAGAGAAGGGATACCATCAACAATAGCAGAAAGCAAAAGTGTAATAAAAAGGTCTAAAGGAAAGGAAATATAATAACAGAATCAACAACTCCCAAAACCTTGTATAAATGTAAATAAAACAGAGCCTCTAAGTACAAAGTATAACAAAATTCTAACATTAGTATAGCTCTGAAAATACAATAGAGACAAGTCCAATCCAAAGAGAGAGATAGAAGGAACAACTGGATGTCAAGCTTAGCCTATATTTATAAAAGTATCAACAAGTAGGCATGAACAGCAATCCATAAATAAACGTCAGGCGCTAGTACTTGGATCTGCACCATGGGAATAAGTGCAATATGAGTACAAGTCTTTGAAGCAACCCGTACCCAGTAGGCTTCGAGGGACGACTCTGCATATAACAATCATAAAAGTAGTAAATAACGAAATACAAGAAAGTAAGGTCAAAAAATCAAATAGTACAACATGGAACCTAGCTACTCATACAGGAATCAAGTAAGCAGATAGACATGGCTTCACTAGCTAAACCGTCAGAATAAGATCTTAGAAAAAATAAGAGAACGTACCTGGAACCCTTGCAATGATATATAAACAATAAAAATAAATAATCAAGAGATGGATAACTAGTCAAGGAGAGAGCATGGACGGTATACAGGTAACCTCAAGTAAGATAGGAAGAAATAATCAAGATATATCTAGCACTATTATCCCACAAAACAAGACAATCTCAAGTATAAACAATAATGATAATTAAGTAGTAAATACAGAAAGTAAAACTAACACTGCAAAATCCCCCAGAAGAATCGAAGAGTGCACAGAAACATGTTCACCCGTAGGGATCCACATACTACCAGGGGTACACTAAAGAAAACAAGTGTATAAAAGTAAATATATACCATGAAGTAACTATTTTTGTGTACATTCATCCCCCGGTACCCATAGGCCCAGTAGGTAGGACCTATGGAAGCCTAATCCTAATTCTTGTATATATATGCTATATCCTATACCTCGCTCTCCGGTCACAATATAGTCTAGAGTCAAGGTCTATGGTGTTATGCCCACTACCTACAATCTTTATGTCATCGTAGTCTGACATCCCACGTCGCAAAGCCTAAACGGTCTCACAGTCTAACATCCAAGGCCTCATAACAATAGTATCATAAAGCCATACTCAGCAAGTCATGGCATTCAACGGCTCAATATAGTTGTATCACCAACATCCTCAAGGGAAAAACTATCACCAAACTCTATAAGCCAATAGGTGTGATAAGTGTCAAAAATCTATACTCACTGCGAACATAGTTAGACTCAAGTCCCAGTATTAATTAGTCAAATGATATTTCCAAGTGCTAGGGTGTGAAACCTAGAATAAAAAAACTGAAACTTGCAATACCGGGTGCTCGATACACTATCGAATCTAAAAAGTTAAAAGATCCTTTAATTTAAATTATTATAAGAATAATCCAAGTTATCATATGTTAAGTATTTATACAAAGTTATCCTAATTATCAATACCTAGCCTCCACGATATCATAATCAAGTGGTGATACACCCCCCATCCCCAATGCACTCTCCAATGGAGTTATGGCTCAATCTCTTATAGAATGAATGCACAAAACATTAATACATTTATATCTATTGTATACCTATTCCCTGCACAAGCGCAACTAAACTATAGCTAGCAATGTAATACAACAGCCCAAGGGAAAAACCAAAAACCAACCTACGCATTAGTATTCTACTACTTCCAGAGTCACCCTAAAGTCATCACAAGGCCAATTCTAAATCACGAGCATCGTATTTCATCAAATGCCAACATAGAGAACAAATGGTGAATAGAACAAAGAAGTTTTCCAAGTACACTGTAACAACCTATAAACCCAGACCATGAATGCTATTTAGTACAATTATCAAATCTATGTACCCATAGATAGCCCTAAGAAGCCTACTTTCCATCTGATGAATAATACGTTGCAAATCCAAATGTTACTCCAACTAATACCAAATGGTTTCTAATGGATCTTAAACTCATACAATGAGAATCCAGGGATCAATTCGTGTCCAACGATATAATTTATCTATGTTTTGAACTGGGCCAAAAGTTTCGCCTAAATAGGCCTAAAATGGGGCCACAACCCCACTTGCCAAAATTGAGAACAAAATTCACCACGAGGTTCCTAGGATCACCAGGAACCCGTTCTCTAAAGATGAGTGTAATTCAGGGATGGGAAAAGCCTAAACCATTCTGGAGAAAGTTGATTAAGAAAAAGAGTTGAAGATTTAAGCTTTAATAAATTAAACGACGGAATTGAAAAAGAAATAATTACTACGGAGTAAAATAAACCCAAAGAATAAGGTTTTACCAAATAATTTCTAAGATCGAAGAATTCACGATTTCACAAGAAGGGCTTTAATTGAGGAAAACCCAATTTTTGATGGATTTTAATGGAAAAAAATTATTTACCAAGAGTGAGGAAGATATAGGAAAATCTTCAATAACTATTCTGCAAAGTTTAGGGATGTTTCTAGGAGAAATCTTACCATTTTGAAAGGACAAACCAAAGAGAAAGATGATAAAACAATGAGGAAAAAAGGGATAGGAACTAAATAAATAATGTCTCTGTGATCGATTTATCGACCACTTATGCTGATAAATCATCATTCTCCTGCACATTGGCAAATATATCGATCTTGATTTATTAGAAAACAATGTTGATTATCGACATTCCCTGAATATGGAACGACAAAAGCCGATACCAGTTTATCAGATATCTTGCTGATAAATCAGTATTCTCTGAACACTGGAAGGTACTAATTTATTAGGACCTATCGATTATTGATAAATTGAAATAATGACTGATAAGTCAGTTTGCACCAACACCAGAAAACCATCTATGTTGAGAATTTCTACAAAGGGTTTGAAAATGAAATGGAGTTTAATATTGGAAAACCAAATATATATCTTACATGAAAAACATATTCTTGACTCCATGAAATCGACGAAAAGGGTTTCGGAGATTGTATAAGATAAAAAGACCCCTAAATCAAGAAATACTAAATTCACACTAATCAACCAAGGTACTCAAAATTAACACCAGGCACTCCAAGAAACACACCAATACTCTTACTAGCCTAAATTCACTGTTCGAGAGCTAATAGAAGCGTACAAATTCCATTAAGAAACTAAGAACATTTAAATACCTTTAAATCTTAAAAATAATTTGTAAATAAAATGAAAAACCAATTTAGCACAAACTCAAAATGAAAAACCCAAAACAAAAACTTAAGGTCCTTTTTGTTCGGCATTCCAATGATAACAGAAATGTAAGAATTTGATTCTGATCTTTTATTAAAGAATAGTTAACAAAAGTAATTGTGTTTTTAGTTTTACTCTCTAGTAAAGGAAAAGTGAGATAAATTTCAATTAGACGGCCAAGGAAACTGAAATATCGGTCCTAGCAAGTTATAAATGACCAGAGGGAACTACTAGAAAGATCTAGAATACCAAACATCATATTATTCTCATAAATGACCATGAGGTTAATTACAACATCCACTACCTAAAGGACTTCAATCCTCAAAAGTCAAGAAAAAACAGAAAATAAAAATAAAGAGAAGGTACATGATGACTCAATCTGTAATAACCAGCATGGTCATTAATGATAAATATGTGACTTTTTGCATTCTAAGAATTTTGGTAGTTTCCCCAAGCCATTTATGACTCTCTAGGACCGACAGTTCGGATCCCTAGCGACTCAATCGAGAAATATCTCAAATTTCCTATTTTATAGCCTAAATTTAAGTACTTGTTGACCAAAGTCATCTTTCCTTCAAGACAATAACGGAATTTAATTTTGATAGTTCCTTCAGCTCTGAAATACCAAACAAAGTCAAGATTGACCATAAGTTTGTATTTTGGAAGTTTAGTTTGCAATTTATGTGAAATTGTTGATTTTAGTCAAGTTTAAAGCCTAAAGTAGAGCTTGAGTTGTAATTTGATGTTCGAAGTGTTGGACTGGAATTTAGATGATTCATGTAGCTCTGAAATGATGAATCTAGGCTAGGTGAGGTATTGGTATAATTGTCAGACTTGTCGTTGCAAATTCGAGGTGTTGGCTTGATAATGCACTATTAGCTCCTTTTGGTTTTAGGGGTCATTTTGAGTAAACGACCTCAGATTTCAGTTTCTTTGATTTTTTGAGTCCAGAACGTCATTTCCATGCTTTGTGAATTTTTTTTTTGTCATAATTGGATGTCGTTTGATCCTCAAAACCCCGAACAAAAATTCTAAAACATGCTGAATTTGACCTGCAATTGGTGCAGGCCAAGGTACTCTACGCGATTGTGGGACCATTGCACGCGATTGGAAAGACCAGTAAAACTCAATCCTACGTGATTGTAGACTAACACATGGAATCGCGATGAAATAGAAAATTATTCTACACGATCGCGGAAAGTCTCACGTGATCGCGATGGCCAAGAATCATCTCTATGCGATCGCGGCTACGAGCCACGCGATCGTAAAGAGCAATCTTACTAGCAATTATATAAATTCCATCCGCGACCCATTCATGTTTTTACTCAACCAAAATTACAATTTTCCTCCGTTCTAAAGAAAAAATTCTTAACACCATTTTAAGGCCAAAGAAATTCTTCTCAACATTCTTCACTCGATTTCTACAAGAATTTGGGTAAGTTTCCTTCTCTTCTTCTTCCTTACTTTCTCAATTTCCTCCATTAATGGCTTAAAATATGAAGTTGACAAAATCATCCCATAACTCGATTATTTTCATATAATTTTTCATCAATGGTATATACACTGCTCCTCAGATCATTAATTCATCATAATTTGAACGTTAAATTATTAAAGATCGAACCTTTAACCCATTTTGGGTCAAATATGTCTGGGCTGATTTGAAGCCCTTCTCGTGTTCGTATTGTGCTCAAATTTGGAGCATGGGTTCCTGGCAGTGTTGGAAACCCAGTGGTGAAGTTTTTTTGCAGTTTTGGCAAGTAGGCTCTGCAAGCCTGTTTTAGGCCCAATTTTGGGTCTAGTTCGGAACTTAGCATAAAATACACCATTGGACTCGTATTAACATATAGAATTTATTGACATGAGTTTTAAATTATTTGGAGATCATTTGACATCAGTCATAGTACAATTTATGAATTTGCAGCGCTTTGTCGCCGGACGATAGGTAGGCTCTGTAGGGCTATCTCTTGGTTTATAACTTTAATAATTGTACTGAATAGCATCCATGGGTTGGGTAGCTAGATTGTATAGTACCCTAGTACCATTTTTTCATCCTTTCTATATTGATATTGATATGTTGGCACCCAAGTGATATGGGGCCCGAGACTTAGCGATTGAGTACAGATACCTATGCAGGGAATAGGATGTAGGTATTTCATATTTTATGTGCTATATGTTTTGTTGATATGCTGTGTATTAATGACATGGAGAGACCAAGCCTAAGGCTCCGATGAGAATGCATTGGGGCTGGGTAGTATCACCTTCTGATTATGAGCCTTGATGGCCAGCGGATAAATTGATGATAAAGATCCATAGTGAATGATTTGATGATAGAATTTCATGGATATATAATGATCAAAATCAGAACACAATAATAGTAATATAAGTAATTGTCTTTTACTGGTTTAGTCTCGATATGGAATCGAGCACCCGGTAACACTATTTTTACCTGTTTTAGTCCAAGCTTCATCTCCTGGCACCGAGACTTACATATATATCCTTTTTCACTAATAAAGGTTGGGACTTGAGACCTACTCCATTTGGCAGTGAGCACAACACTGGGACTTGAGACTGTCATCGTACGGCAGTGAGTACAGCTTTCTGAAACACATGGTACTAGAGGTTGTGGAGACTTGATGATAATGATTATTAATGACTATAGTTGATACTACTACATACATATACTTTAGAATTGAATGCCTTGATTTGCTGAGTACAACTAGAGGATATTATTGATATGATATTATGGATATGAGGCACTATGTGTCGATGGAATAATACTTATTTGAGGCACTAGATGCCGATGAAATAATATTATTGCAGGGCACTATGTGTTGATTAAGATTCATTGTGGTTAGAAAAGTGGAATGTGAGGTTCTGATGATAATTATGTGTTTGTTACTTTTTTGCACTTGTTTTCTTCAGTGTGCTCAAAGACCGGATGGGGGATCTATGGGTGAGTATGTTTGTTTGTATGTTACGCTTCCTTATGGGGGACTTGTCAATGTTTAATTGCTTTACTATATCATTCATATTACGACTTATCTGCTCTTAATGATTACTTGTTATTTCATGTTATGTGGGATCGGTGCTGTATATTTTATTTGTTCAACTATCCTTTCAGTTGAGGTTACCTTTATATCAATGATGTTCTACTCCTTATACTCCTTGATTCCTATTTATTGTGATATTTTAACATATGTTGTTGCAAGGATTTCTGGTACGTTCCCTTTCATTGCCTGCAATCCTATTTTGTGATTAGCTAGCGCTATCAGTCTATGTGACTCTTGTTTTATTCTTGAGTGCCAGTTTCTCATATTGTCCTATTGCTTCTGTGACCCTTCTCTTTGTACTCTGTTATTTACTGCTTTTATTATTGTTATAAGCTCAGTGGGCCTTTGAAGCCTACTGAGTACGGGTTTCTTTGGTGACTTGAACTCATACTACACTTGAACTTGTGCAGTTTCGAGTATAGGTTTTTGTTCGTGATACACTAATCGTTGTTCATTCCGATTCTATTCATATCAGTTATTCAGGGTAAGCTTGGCATCTAGCTTGTTCCTGCTTCTCTTCATACTTATGTTTTATTAATCTCCATTGTATTTTGGGGACATTGTGATTCTATATTTATTTTAGTTTTCATCATTTTGTACGTAGTGGTTCATTTGACACTAATACCGAATTTTGGGAGGTGATTTCTTTCTTAATCAATTCAAAAAAAATATTACTTTTATCTTGAATTTTGATATTCTTTCGCAATTAATGTAGTAGTCTTCCACTTCAACTTTGGACTATGGGGTTTGGTTCTCCTACTGGAGGTATAGTAGGTGCCATAATGATTCGCAAAATCGGGTTGTGACAATTTGGTATCAGAGCCTAGGCTCATCGGTGTCAGTGTACAGAACCAATGTCCAGTAGAGTTCTGCGGATCGGCGTGGAGACATTTGTGGCTTATCTTTGGGAGGCTATAGTGACATTTAAGAAAATTACTCCTTCTTTTAAATCTTGAATTGTGCGTATATTCTTGGAAGTTTCTTGAAATTTTCATTCATGATTCTCACTCTTTCGCAAATACTGCACACACATTCTACCGCAGCTAACCAGATGACAGAGGCACTAGCTGGAGTGCCTATTCTAGCTACTACTATGAGAGTCCCACTAGCTCCTACAACACCTGTTGTGGCACCAGCTGCGGTACAGATAGCAGTATCTACTCCTACACTTGCTACAACACCGTCTCCAGATATTCGCAGTGTGTTATGGTAGTTGCTTAGTGCTTTGGGAGGCCCTCCGATAGATGGGACACAACTAGTAGTACCGATAGCATAACCCAAAGTGCAGACAACTCCACCAGTTATAGCAAAAATTACTTCTACCCCGGTCCAGGTTTTGCCAGTACCAACTGTTGCTTCTGTTGTGGAGCAAAATTCGGCTATAACGGACACATATTAGAAGCTCATAACTCAATTTCTGAAATTTGATCCCCCCAGATTCACTAGAGCACTGGAGGAGGATACGCATGAGCTTATGGTAGAATAAGAGGAGAGTTTGACCAACATAGGAGTGTTGAAGACCCATGGACTAGCCTTCACCACTTATCAGATACATGGTACGGCGAAGCAATGGTGGCATGCACTCTTGATATGCAGATCCAAAGGTTAATCATAGCCAACTTGGGTAGAGTTCTATAAGGTATTTATGAGGAATTTCATTTCTAGGGTTGAGAGACAACGCCTAAGGGGGGGGGGGGTTCTAAAAATTAGAGCATGGAGCTTTGTCGGTGGCCGAGTATGAGGCCAAATTCCATCAACTATCAGTATATGGGGTAAAGTTTATGATTACAGAGACGGAGAGAGTCTGTAGATTTTCTCATGGGATGAGAGATAGGCTCCACGAGGTGGTGGCCTGATTGGTTTCTAATGGTCATCCATTCCAGGCCGTAGTTGATCATGATAGCTCTATGGAATCCCTCTATCATGAGTTGCGTCAGCGTAAAGAGTAGAGGAAACATTATTAGGGAGGTTATAATGGATCCATTTATGGGGGTCGTGGTTAGTTTTATCAGCCACACGGCTAGTCTAGCAGGCCAGTGCAAGCATCACTACAGGTACATCTCCAGCTCCTGCACAGCCTTGCAGAGAGGCTAGTTCGTTACTGTAGAATGTACATACGAGTTTTGGTAGAAGAGCCTAACAAA